>VDFB02081620.1:0-39265 GCA_007258455.2 Sequoia sempervirens
CATTTCTCAATCCAATGCCCACTGATTTTGGAGTGAGTGAAATAATTTTGGGCTTTGTCCTTCATTGTAGTTTCCTTCTTCAAAGAGGAACGTTGGAGGTATGTTGCATGCCTTGTTGTCTCCTTGGCTTGCATGACTAAATTTCAACAAAGTCTCTGCTTCTTATTACACCTTGCAACACAGTGGTCAGGTGCATGACAAAATGTGCATGGTCATATATTCCACAAGGCTTTCACTAATGAATTACTATTTTCAAAATCAACAATAGATTTAAGGTATTCATCACCTTTGGATTTTTGTTGACTAGCTAGAGCACTGCTCTGTGTAGGAGAACCAGCTTTTCCTTTGTCAGGTTTTGTGCCCAACTATTGAAGGTGATCTATCTTAGACTTTCCTCCATTAGGTTCATCTTTAGCTTGACTTCTCACAAACATGGTTTTGGAACATCCTCCAATTTCTCCTTGATTGTAACCCAATCCTAAATGATGACGTATTTCTACTGCTTTTATGGGACTAGCTATGCCTTGGCCATGAATTCCAAGGCCTTTCCCACTGTAGCCCATCTTCAGTAGCTTCATACTGATACCCTTGGTATGTTTTTCAAATGTTCCAAAAGCATGACCATGGTTAAAGGAAGGAATTGAACTTACTTCATTTATTACCTTCTTTGTCGCTTGATCAACTTCCTAATTGTCTACCAATGGCTCCTTCTGAACTATTACAAATGAAGCCTCCAAACTATTAGACTGTGTGAGGGGGATATATGAGGAATCCTCTCAGTGTGGAAAAAAAGTATAGATGTCAGGATCTTCAATCCTACGAGGACTCTTTACAATAGAACTTTCTCCCATCTACTCCTCCACAACACTCTGCAACATCAGGTGTAATTTCCTCCTCGTCTTCCAAGTCTTCAAGGTGACTCCTCAACTCAACATTTTCCAACTAGATACGTTAGTTAGCTTCCTCAAGTTCTTGAAGCCTCTCAAACTTATCCCGATGGAGTGCTTCAATCATCATTTTCATGGCAAAGAATTCATCCATCATGGATGAAGATATTGTCACCTTGGAAGATTCCCCTTGTTGTGATGCCATCTTTCTCTTGGATGTACACCTATTGAACTTGCAAACTAATCAAAACACCAAGCAAATTGTAAATTGAGCTCAGAACCTGGCTCTAATACCACTTGATCTGAAAAATTTAGCGAGTGTGCTTACTCGACTAAGTTCTTCATCTTATCGGATTTGAAAACAGTTTATTTTTTAGGAAAAAGTGGCAAGCCACTATAATTTTATATATTAAATAGTAGATAGGGATTTGAAAACAGTTACTCATTTACTAGAATCCAAATTTATGCCAAGATCTTTTATTAATGGTTTGAATCCAATGTGTAAACTCAATCCATCAATCTAATGAGCTCACTGATTAGTTCACTTAACCAATTTAACTTAATTCAAGTGCGGAATAAAGAACCATAATCCACCATGAAAACACATGAAAATCATAGAAGCTAAAAAAACCATATGACAAGAGAGAGAGTTGATAATGGAGTTCACTAGACTTTGGCTACATCTTCGGATCTGTTTGAACATGAATCATTTTATTCCTTCTTATGCAAGATTGTGGGACCTTCTCATAAGTGTTTCTAGAAAGAACCACCTTCTCCTTAAACAAGGATTCCAGAAGGCATTTCACACTAATGACCTTACTCCAAACATCAGAAGGATGAACTCCTTACAATGTAAGCTACATAGCTCTCTCAAAACTCCTACAAAGCTTTGAGACTTGAAATAAGCCTACAAATCTTCTCCCAAGTCCACCTGCCAATATTCCTCTCACTTGGATGCTTGAGAAGTCGATGATAGAATGCCTCCCTAGCACTCCCTTTTATATTTGAAATTTTCCCATTTGGGCTAAAACCATCAAAATTGGATTTTTCCCCCTTAGAGGAAAAGAAACAAAATCATTTTCCCCATTTAATAATAATAACCTTCATAAAGCCCTTTTGATTTATTTTAAGCCCTTCACTTGGGTCTTTTGGTTATTGGGGGTTTTTTTTTATTTAATTTAAAAACCTCCACCTAGTAACCATTTGGTTATTAGTTAGGCTTCGGTCTTAACTCGTTGTCTTATGGAACCCATGCCACATATTCACCAAACCACTTCAGCGATGTAATGGTGGCATGCCTTTTAATTAGTCGGGTGGTCGGGGGTTTAAACCCCCTCTGCTTGTCTTTTACTAAGTCATTTTAAACTTTTAAAATATCAAAACAAACCCATGACCATACTTGGTAAACAAATTTCGTGCGGGTGCAATGGTAGGGGTAGGTGCTTTCAATGTGGGGGTCACAGGTTCGACCCCCACCAAATATTTTGGTGAATAAAACAAATTCATTGAAACTATCGAGCATCAGGGAAGATGAAGGGTGCCACGTGGCGCCCTGTGATAGGGCCATGTGGTGCAATCCAATTCGCTACTAGAGACATGTCATAAGACACCTAGAGGACATGTGTCAAAACCTCATTTCATGACTATGCTGACATCATCTGATGACTATACTGCCAACTCACCATGCCACGTCAACCGAGACATGTCACCCGCTATGTCACTATACAGATGCCATGTGGCAATCCCTGATTGGTCTGTACGACTGATATCACCTTGCCACATGTCACATATCTGCTCTGCCACGCCATTTCCATATGGTACGGATTTGTGATGTCATCACATGTACCATCTGGTCAACTTGGTCAACTACAAAGTTTGACTGGCCATATCTTTCGCATACGAGCTCAAATTTTGATGAAAAGAACATCGTTGGGTTTGTGTCGTCAAGCTCTTCAATTTAATGTCATTTCTGACCGATTTTGAGTTGATCAATTTTTTTTCCTTTTGACTGGCCCTTGTACCTGGTTTGACTAAACTTTGACTGGCCATAACTCGGATGTATGAACTCCTTTTATGCATGTTCAAGTTGCATTGAGCCCAGTTTTCTGAGCACTTCGACATGGTGTCAATTTTGAGGGCATCTGGAATAGTTCAATTTTTAGGATTTTGAGATCCACCTAGATCAAGAAGAGATGACATTTTCTCAATGTCTGAAAAGGAGGATGAGCCACTAGAAGATTATATTGACAGGTGTTTTCTTTAAAAAAAATTCCTAACATAAATTTTTAGAGGAATCCCTTAAGTTGGTATTTTTAAGGGGGATTAATGAAGATACTATGTATGCCCTCAACCTTATTGGAGGAGGAGATATTTCCAAAGGACCTTTTGAAGAAATTTTGAATGTTTGTAGGAATTATTCTAGGACTCTGTCTAGGAAGCCAAGAAGGGAGAGGTCATCCATCACAAGTAAATCCTCTAATGGGGCTTCTAAAGTTGAAATCAGTAATTTACTGTCCAACATGAAGCAGGACATAATAAGTCATCTAGAAACACAATTGGACACACTCCATATCAAGAAGAAGTAGGAGGAAGCAGAAGCCATGCTCACTGAGTACTGTCCTAGTTGTAGGTAGAGGAAGGCCAATTGTAAGTGCAAAAGAGTGGCCAGTATCCAACAAGAAAATGTTGAAAAACCAGAATTCTAGCCAATGGAAGGAGATGATGGAAAAAATTTCTACATAGCACAAAGGAAGTCGTGGCAGCAAAGACAATGTATGCCACCAAACCCTCTTAGTTTTAATCCATCTTTCCCTTTTAGCAATCAAAACTTTTTTGCTTGGAACATTCAACCCTAGAAAGCAAACCAAAACCAATGGCAGATTCCTCAACAATGGCCACAAGCCCCACCAAATTGGAACCAACAACCAAACCCATGGCCACAAAAAAAATTTCAGAGTTCCAACTATAATCCACAATAGCCAAATCAGCAGAATCATTGGCAACCTCAGTGGCAGAGAGGCCAACAATGGTAGCAACCCAATATGAATTACCAATAGCCTATGCTACCATTGCTTCCACCACAAGAGAAAACTCTAATGCCTCAATAAAATCCACAATCTCAGCCACCTAAACCATCACAAATACCTACCCAACCTGCACCTAACCCTAACACTAAGCATGTTCAGCAGGCTTATACTAACGAAGCTATGCAGTACCCCACTTATGGGGTAGAGGTGAGTGATGTCCACCTTAGATCAGGAAAGCAACTTGTTGGGCCTTCATCTCCCCAAATTACAAAAGTGGAGGATGAGGAACCTGTAGTTGAGGCTTCTGATAAACCACCTTTGGAGCTTGGGAAAAACTAGCCACCCCAAACTACTTCAAATCTTAAGCCACCATTTCTTGAGCACATAGCTCTACAAAAGCATCACACACAAGCTGAGATTGACCTTTTAGGGCAGTTGAAATATGTTAACATCAAAATTCCACTTATCCAGGCTATCAAAGATATTCCCATCTACACTAAGACAGTGAGAGATCTTTGTCTTAAAAATCCAGGTAGAAAGAAGAAAGATCCACAAACAGATCATGTTTTGGGGAATCTTGTAAACATCATGTTTGGAAATATTACAGTCCCTAAGTATACTGACACTGGTAGTCTAGTTTTGGATGTCAAAATCAATGGGACTCTCATTAAGAAAAATTTGATAGACTTGGGAGCAACTATCAATGTAATGACAAAAGAAACAATGCAGTTGCTTCAGTTGATCAACCTCAGGCCTACACAAATTGTTCTGCAATTAGCTAATAGATCCATAGTTAAACCTGAAGGAATTATTGAAGATATAGTTATTGCATTGGATTCATGGGAATACCCTGGAGACTTCATAGTATTGTAACCTAAAGTTAATCTTCCAGGTTACACACTCATCTTAGGGAGGCCTTGGTTAGCAAAAATTGATGCCTTCATAGGATGCAGATTTGGTAAGATGATTATATCTAATGGGATAATAACCAAGAACTTGGTTCTTTATCCACCTGCTCAGCCATATGCAGATATGGAGCATTCCATTTGACCCAATTTGGGTGAAGAAGAGGAAGATAGCTACTCTCTTTAGACATTGATGACAATTGAGTGTGGCCCTTTGCTGGATGACCAAGATGAAGATGAGCTCATCACTCATATTATACATAATGATTGTGGAAGGAGCTCTCAACAATAGGATTTTCTCATATTTCTTCAAGACCCCTTACAAAGTATTATACCTATTGATTCTACTCAAGAGATATCTCAATTATTTCATTCACTACTTCCTCAGCAATTTTTTCCAATTATACCAAGCCTTGATCTCTCATCAGTTCAAGAGTTATCAAAGGAGTTGGAAATTATGCCAGGAAGGATGTTGAATATTAATAATGTGTTGACTGAAGAACAACAGAACTCACTACAGTCAATGTTGTAGGCACACTCAGTTGCACGTGCTTGGGATTATCATGATATGAGAGGTATTGATCTTGATCTCTGCATGCATAGGATTTATATTAATGAAGGATACACACCAATCAGACAACCTCAAAGGTGCATGAATCCAGCTCTAAGGGATATTGTAAAATCTAAACTTCAAAAGCTCTTAGATGTTGGTTTTATATATTCAATTTTAGATAGTGAATGGGTTTCACCATTGGTTATAGTTCCCAAGAAAGGAGGAAAATGGAGAGTCTGTGTTGATTACAGAGAATTAAATACTACTACAAGGAAGGATCATTTTCCATTGCCATTTATTGACCAAGTTCTTGATTCTTTGGCTGGAAAGAAATATTTTTCATTTCTTGATGGTTTTTATAACCAGATCAAGATTGCACTAGGGGATTAGGATAAGACCACATTCACCTACCCCTAGGGAAATTATGCATATTTTGTTCTACCCTTTGGCCTATGTAATGCTCCAGCTACCTTTCAGCGTGTAGTATTGAACATATATTTTTATTTTGCACATAACTACATTGAGATATACATGGATGATTTCACCACTTATGGTGAAACCTATGAGGAAGCTCTGAGTAACTTAGAGAAGGTGTTAAAAAGATGCAAGGAACACAATTTATCTCTCAGTAATGAAAAGTGTTTCATGATGATGACACAAGGCATTGTATTAGGCCACTTTATATCTAGTGAAGGTATACAGGTTGATCCAAATAAAATTGAGATTATATCTAATCTACCTATACCACAGAAGCAAAAGCATGTCAGAAGCTTCCCAAGACATGTAGGTTACTACAAGTGGTTTATACAAGATTTCAGTAAGATTGTTGCACCTTTGTTCACCTTATTAACAAAGGATTCTAAATTTGATTGGACTGAGGGCTATCAGAAATCATTTGAAAAACTAAAGGTAGCTTTAACACATGCACAAGTCCTCAAGGGACCAAACTAGACATTACCATTTCATATTCATACTAATGCATCTGACTTTTCCATTGGAGCAGTCTTAGGACAAAAAGAAGGAACTAAGGAGTATGCTATCTATTACATCAACAAGAACGTCCAAGGAGAAAAATTAAACTACATTGTCACAGAAAAATAAATTCTTGCAGTTGTCTATGCTATTAACAAGTTCAGACATTATATAACTAGTTATCAGGTGTTCATACATACAAATCAAATAACTATTAGCTACTTGATGAAAAAACCAATGGTAGGTGGTAGACTTGTAAGGTGGTTATTATTGTTGCAAGAATTTGACATAACAATTGTTGACAAGCTTGGAAGGGCTAATGTGGTTGTCGATTTCTTGTCTAGATTGCCTACTCAATCATCAGAAGGAGTTGTTGATGATTCCTTTCCTGATGAGAATTTATTTTCTCTAAATGTGCACACACCATGGTATGCTAACATAACAAACTATTTAGTGTCAGGACATATTCCAAGTTACTTTTCTCCAAGAGAGAAAAGACAGTTGGTTCATAAATGTTTCCCTTATTCATGGATTTCTGGATTTTTGTTTTACACTAGTCCATATAATATTATGAGGAGGTGTATTCGGTAGGATGAAGTGTTTGACATATTGAAAGCATGCCATGATGAACCTTGTGGTGGAAATTTTTCAGCCAAAAGGACAACTTTCAATATTTTGACAACAGGATATTATTGGCCAACATTACATAAGGACTCTGTTAAATATACTAGAAGTTGTTACCATTGTTAGAGGATGGGTAGACCTACAAGATCTAATGAAATTCCCTTACAACCCCAAGTGGCTTTAGCGCCTTTTGACAAATGAGGGATAGATTTTATTGGACCTATCTCTCCTAGTTCAAATGATAAAGAATACATAGTTGTATGCACTGATTACTTAACCAAATGGGTTGAAGTAAAAGCATTGCAGTTTTCTAGGGATGGCAATGTTTCAAAGTTTTTATATGAGGATATCTTCACTAGATATGGTATTCCAAAATAAATAGTGACTAATCAAGCACCACAATTCACATTAGACCTTACTACAAAGTTGATGGAAGAATATCAAATCAGGCACAAGAAGTCTACCCCATATCATCCTAAAGCTAATGGACAGGTTGAGGTTACCAGTAGAGAGATTGAAAGTATCTTGACAAAGACAGTGCAACTACATAGAAGAGATTGGGTATCTAGATTACCAAAAATTTTCTGGGCATACAAGACTGCATGGAAAACAACAATACTTAGGTATGGATTTAACAAAGGCACAAAAAAAAAGGTTGCACTCCTTGAATGGATCGGATGAAATCCAAATGGAAGCAATTCATCATACATAATTTATGCAACAACAATGCCTAAAGTGGCATGATCGGTTTATCAAGACAAAAGAATTAAGGAGACTGGGCTCTCCTATATGATTCAAGATATAAGGATTTCAAGGGAAAATTTTAGTCTAGGTGGCTAGGCCCTTATGAAATAAGTAAGGTTTATCCAAATGGGGCAGTCCAATTGCATACCATTGATGCAGTCTGCTTCTCCCTTCTTGTCAATGGACATAGAAAAAAGTTATATAAGAATCCAGTGCAACATGATGATTTCATCTTTTCACTCATACAACAATATGGTGCACAGTGAGACTGAAACTAAATATGATTACTTGAGTTCTACATCTATTCTAAGGGACATTCCAAGAACATCTAATAACCCAGTGGTTGAGTTACATAACTCTGACCCTAAGGTTACCTTGACCTAATTTTCAAAGCTTTACCACATGCACACACAACACAATAAATCTACACACACTGCACAGTTATGATAACACTACAATTATCTTTACATGGGTCATGTTCAACATATTACAAAGGAACCTGATGCTGATGGGACCTATAGCTTCACATTATCTATGGGATGTTTGGTACCTTTCACTGTAGGATCCTGTAGCACACTTCGAGAAGCTTGAAAGAATATTTTATTTCAAAGGTGTCGTATTTATTGCAAGGTTATCACCACTCATTCCAATTATACCCACCTATTCCACCTAACACTCATGGCATAATTATTTTATTTCCCATGTACACTTCCAACCTTTTCATTGTCACATCATCTGATTATACCTATCTAACCGTATCCGCTCACCATCCATGATACTTATTACCTTGCATTTAATATATGTACCATCAAATCCATCACAATATATATTCTTTCAGGTTTCACGCGCAATCGGTGGTTACTTTCGCACAAGTGTACTTAAGGTAAACTATTATGATTATGCAAACTTTCTTTAAACTTTTTATGCACTTTAACTTTCATTTCTACGTATATCAATTATTAAATTCTTTAATTCCATCAACTCACATTTCTTTCACCACCATGAAGTGAGGTCACTTCACATCTTTAGTTGGGGGGTACACTTAAACTATCTTTTCACCACATTTTTTGAGTTAGCCACCCCAAATTAAATTAATGTAATCATGACATGCAAAGCCTTGAGTTGTGTCTTTATTGCTATTTCCTCCACTGCCATTTTTGTGATTCTTAAGAACTTGAAACCCTATCAAAATTAAAAGAACCTTAGTTTGGTTTTTGTTTGAGCTAAATTTGAAGAGGGGCCTGCGGTTATAGTCTGGTATGGTAGTGAGTATACCTTTGGAAATTGAGGTTTCTAAAGTTATAAGTACAGTTGAGGGTGGTTGGCGAAGACTAATTTGAACTTTTGAGTTGATTTATTATTTTGAGCAGTAAGTGAACCAAGATGGGAGGAGATGTTATCAAGAGAGAACCGACAGCTGATCAGCAAATTATGGAAGATGCAGCTATTCTTCCTATATTTACAGTGGTTGGATGGCTTGATTATTTCTTGAAGTTGACTAAGTTTAGTGATTATTTACAAAGAGATTTGTGGAAACTCTTCAGTATGACGAAGCTATGGTAAAATAAATTTTGTAGATGCTTCGGAAGTTGCTATTGCTCAAGTAATTGGATTTCCAAGGATGGGAGTTGAATTTCCAGCTTGGGCTGATGCAGTTGCCGCTTAGGAAGAATTTTGCATAAGAGGTGAGGAAGTGGATTCATTGGCACAAGGTACGAAAAGAATGTCTCTCCACTGGTTATGGGAAAGGTGTGATTCTTATATTATCAGATATATTACATGTGATGGGAGGTAAAATATGTTGTATACCATCCATTTCAAGTTATTAACTCATCTTAGGCATAACAAGATAGTTAATGTACCTAAATTCTTATACCACCTATTGAAAAGAATGGCTTCGGAGTATCAAAGCATACAATCTAATACTTCTCTTTCTCACCATTGTTTGGTTACTCTTTTGATAAAAAGAAATTTTAGGATTCAATACCCACAAGTAAGGTGGGAAGATTTTAGGGCTAAGGAGTGTAATGATATCAACAGTTTGCCAGTAATGCCTAAAAATGTGGGAATTCAAGAAGAACCCCAGAATGAGCTTGGAGGTGAAAACCCTCATAATTCGCTTGTGGCTTCACCTACCCATAGCCAAAGAAAACATGCAGAACCTAAAGAACCAGAATTAGTGTCATCTAAAAATGAAGAGTTACCTTCTTCAAAGCCGTGGAAGTCTAAAAGGAAGAGAAGTAGTGTGTCCACTACTTCCACACCCTCTAAACAAGAAGAAGAGGATCCAAAAGGGAAGAGGGTTGTTCAGGAAAAGAGGAAGAGTGCTAAAAAGGAGAAGAATAAAATTGAAGTAGAGATACTTACGCCCAGACGTTCTAGCAGAATTAGGCAACACCATATTGCAAAGGAAGGTACAATGGAACCTGAGGGGGAAAATGAGAATAAAGAATAGCTCCAGGAAAATCAATGCCAACAAGAACAACATCAAGAGAATGTTGCAATTGTAGAATCTGATTCCGAGCAAGGTAAGAATGACCCTAGTGATATGAATGCACCTGTGAAAAGGAGAATGGATATAATAATAACTTCTGATTCTAAGTTAGAAGATCCATTTATTGCAAAGAAATTAAGGAGAGAAGCTCTAGAAAGCCCCACATATGGTGAATCTAAAGGATGGAATGAACAGTTTGAAGGTGGAGAAGAAGCTTATCTTGAGGAAAGGAATGTAAGGAAAGAACTCCAGGAAGCAATGGAGAGAATCAAACATCTAGAGGAGTTGGTGAAAAATTATGAACAAAAGGACAAAGAGAGAGAAGTTAAAATAAAATAAATGGAGGAAAAATTGCAATTGTATGGTCATGATGCTAAGTTGGATTTATTGGCACAATTGGTTGATACTAAAACAGGGGATAAGGAACTTGTTGTTCCAAGTGAAAAGCCCCCTTCTCTTAGGATTCTCAGTCAACAACTTTTTCTCTAGGTTACCAATTGTGGAGTGTAACCAATGAGTTTGAAGAAGAAAAACTGAAATGGGAGAAGGAAAAGGACAAGTATATACATGAATTGGAAAAAAAGGATATGGAATTAAATAAGTCAGTAGTCCAACTGGAAGAAGTAGTAGATAAAGCTGCACAAATTGTGAAATACAAGCCTTCGCCCAAAACTTATGCATTATTCCTACATGAGAGGTATTTATGTTTCCAATTTAATAGATTGGTTAGTAAACAATAAACTGCTATGAGTCAACCAAATGAGTTTCTTGAAATTTTTAAAGCTTCCACAATAGAGGACTAGGATCAATTATGTGAATTTTATTTTCATAGTTATGTGATTCCTGATGATATAGAATGGAACCCCTTAATTTGTTTTGGGGATCTTCAAGTTAAAGCCCTTGCCTCTTATTACAGGAATGAACATATTAGAGGAGAAATCATGGAAGAGTATGGTGAAAAAGAAAAATCTATCGCACTTCTAGTAAGGAAAGCGGCTAGGGATTCAGAGACAATTATTGATGAGTGGATATAACTTCTTGGGCACAAGGGAGTTGGTAAGACAATAATGAAGCTCAGGAAAGAAGACTATGAAAGGATGAAAATGCTAGTCGTAGGAATTGTACAGTAGTGTTATAAGTATGTGCGAAACTAGTGGAATGAACTAACTCCTGAATTGCAAAAAAAGGAGCCACATTCTATGTATAACTTTACTGCTATGCGCCAGAGGGTCCAAAAATACATGGAAATTAGTATTAACAAAGGAGTTCATTGGATACCCCTTACATTTCAGCCACCCATTCTCCTTTGTCCAATTCCACATTGGACTAGAAATAAGGGTGATGAATTGGAGAGGGAAGAAGTTATCAGGACGAGGATACTTTCAGCATATCAAGGTTTCCATCTTTAGTAGGATCGGGGTGTTAGTGCGATTATGGACCTCAGCAAAACCTCTCTACAAAATAATCGATATCCTTACTATTTTTGCTTGAGGACAAGCAAAAAGTTAAGTTGGGGGGAAATGATAGGTCTAAATAATAGTTTATTTTATGTTGGTTTTATTAGAGTTTGGGATACCTTTTGAACATACTTCCTGACTATAGTCTATATTATATTATCCTTTTTGTATCTATTATACTAACCTAAGACCTAAAAGTATGATGATGGAATTATAGTTTAATATATTAGCAAGTGGTTTATATGAATATGTGCATGGAAATGTTGATGGAAAGTTATGTTTTAATCTGATGGTTATCCTTGTGTACATATTCTGTGGAACTAACTTGTTTGCAGCAAAAAGAAGAACCATGATGCGCGTTGTTGCGGGATGAACCCATAGCAAAAGGAACATTGAATACCAAGAACAAGGGATGCTGTAAAAATAGTTGAACATGGCGGTTATTGGTCGAAGGAATTCATGAAGATAGAGCACGCATTGTCATGACAGTTAATAAACGCTGAAGAAGAGGTCTTCTTTGATTTGGAACTTTGATAGATGGATGTATGATTTAATGTAATCCGTTTGATAGAATTTTTTTTATTTTAGGATTCTATTTCTTTTCAGTTATAGATTGAATAAGTCCAGATCTTAAAACCATGTTCTAGATATCTAGAAGTGGAATTAATGATTTTGGTTTTAGTTTTTATTTTCAATAAAGACTCCCTCAATTTGTATATAACTGATGGTTGAGTTCGTAGTTTAGTTAGTTGGATGTTTTACAAAGTTTGTACTATCTGTTATTTTCCAATTGAAACATGAATCTACAAAATGGTTAAATCAAGTTTGTAAGAGTTTTTGTAATCCTTCACTTTATGCAACAAATGAAGTTCAATTCATGAGATGTGTGAAATCTAGTAGTTAGATTGTGCTCAATTAAGTGGGAACAATTACTTGAGCAGGCCACTCAAGGTATTGTTCTCCACTCTTTCTTTCAGTTATTCATTTATGTTAATAGTTAATATTAGTTTATTATTACTTGTGAATTGTAGAATCTATTTCTCGTTTATTACAAGTGATGCCTAGGAACATGCATGGAATGGATATTAATAATACTCTAGAGGATAGTTTAGATATTATAGTAATCTTAATCAAGTTTTCATTTTACTTTCATTAGAAGTAGTTCAGTCACAGTTGTTACTGTAGGTACCCATAACAACTAAGGTTTAGTTTTACTTTCGTTGTTTTACAGTTTTTATGAGTTTCCAGCAACCAGAATAACTTTAGTAGGTTAAGTTGAGTAGTTTGAGTCCATGAAGGCATATATCGTGTTGCATCATCACAATCTTGCGCTCCTTGATTGATAATCTAATGTAGTCTTAAACAGTGTCAACTGGACAGTTCAGTTTGTTAACCCTCTGAATTGAGTGACTTTCACCAAGTTTACAAAACATTAACATGGACTCTATACAGAGCCTACCACTTCTCCTTCTTCAACTTCTTTCGATTAATGACACATGTCACTATCTTAGAGAGTGACTTCCTTGAATTCCTCTAATTTATCCATTTTGACTGTAAATAATTGACATCCTTTCTTTTTCTACTTATGCATTTGCACAACTGAAATTTGTCACAATTTCACTTCTCTAGGTGTTCTTTGAAAAGACACTAAATTACCTAGATCATCTAGACATTCTACGGTTTTAGTATGGAAATCCACTTTAGCTCTATGCTTCCATAGCCAATTCATACCTAAGATGACGTCATAGGATCCTAAGGGTGCTATATACAAGTTCACTTCCATAGAGAAACTAGGAAGTTCAACCCTGTCTCAAATAAACATTGATTCACTATTGTTCTTGCTTGGTTTGCATAGTCTACAACCCAATATTTTTCCATAACTCTAGCCTTCCTAAAAATTTGATTAGTTACTCTAGGTGAATTTTTTTTTGTGTGGCTCCAGTATCTACAAGTATGGAAATAGGTAAACCAAACAAAGTACCTGGAGTTTCCACTGGGGTGATCTAGTATTCAGCTTGTCAATTGTCCACTGTAGCATGGATCCTTTGTTGAAATGTAGCCCGTTGAGGAGGAAGTGAATTACCATGTGGTTGTGAACTAGATGGTTTGTTGGGACATTTACTAGCATAATGATCCCCACCACATGTAAAACATCCTTGTTACTAGTCCTCTCCTTTTAATTAACCTCTTAGAATTACCATCATTCCCTCCAACTTTGTCAAGTAGTTACCACTATTATAATTTTTGAATTTTTCCCTGACGATCCTTCCTCAGCTCATTCCAATTATTGTGGGATCCTTTTTCCCAGTGCCTCTGATATTCTTTCCCTTCATTAAACTTCCTTGGAGCCTGATTAAATTGAGACCCTCCAATCCTCTTTCGATTCTTCTCTTGGTAACTTGAGATGGCTTTGAGCTTCTGCTCTTGCTTGATTTCCTTTTCATATACTAGGTCCATAGTGGCTGACCATGTACATCCACTTCTCCACCTATTCATCCATCTAGACCCATAATGAACTTCCTGATACAATTTTTTTCATATTTTTGGTACATTGGCACATACCTCAAGAGATGAGTGAACTCCCAGTATTCATTCATTGGCATATCTCCTTGCCTAAGATTCTAGAAATCTATGAGCTTTTGATCAAAAAATAGTTGGGGTAACCAACTCTTTCAAAACATCTCAACCAACTCATTCCATGTCAGCTTAAGTGAATTTATTCCAAGTTCCATCTTCTTGTTCATCCACTAGTTAGAGGCTTCTCTCACTAACTAGAAAGCTCCCCATACAACTTTGGTGACTTCAAAATAGTTCCTAATCTCAAAGTACTTTTCCATTTGTATTAACCAAGCCTTAGCTTCTTCCCCGCTGGTGCTTCCTTCGAATTTAGGAGGGGCAATCTTCCTCATATCCCTAGGTAATCTAGTTTCCAAATGCTTCCTCTTAGTTCCTTCATAATATGATTGAGTTCTATCATTTTCTTGATCTCTAGATTTAGTGTGGTTTCTAGAATCTTCGCCTTCTTCATCTTCGTTGGGAACTTCTTCATCTTCTTCATTGTGTGGTACTTCTTCTATTCTTTCTCCTCCCCTCACTTCTTGCTCTATATTTCTTATTCTTGCATTAGTTTCATCCATGATTGCTAGAAGTCGATCCAACTTGGCTTCGACATTATCTGGACCTTGTCCAACTTCTTGACTCCCTTCAAAGTTCTTGCCCTAACCATTGTCTTAAGTAATGTTATACCTAGAGGTTCATCTTTTAATTAGATCCTATCATGGTTTACTAAATGCATAGAAAATCATATCAAAAGAGAAAATAATCACGCATAAAATTTCATTAAGGTTTACATACACAAATTTTGATAAAAACATATTTCTTTCATTTATTCACAAGGATTTCAATATCCTTCTCTTTACATAGAATTACTATTTAAATAGTCAAGAGGAGAGTATCCATCAGATTCACTCTCAAATAATAGCTCAATGAGGTATATCCCTCAAATTTTTCCTCATCTCTCATTTTCTCTTCTCTAACCCAAAAAGGATAGTAACCCTATGTCTTACCTTCTGATACATAATTTTGAGGTACATATCCCTATGATTCTCCACTAGAAGCTATAACAATAATTTCAGCCATAGGTACTACTCAAGGGTTTCTAAATATCAATGTTGGACTGACACTACATTTCAAGGGCATATCCCTGGAAAGTGATAAGAGTCTAATATGGTAGGTGAGACAGATGGTAAGTTGTTGAAATTGGCTTCATCTCTCATCCTTCTTCTCTCTTGGCTAATCTGCGATAAAGTGTGACTGATTGTCTAGATATCACTTATCCAGATAGTTTTTTCATAGTTCCCTCTATGGTATGAATAAGGGCTTCTTTTTCCCTCTTGTCCCATAGGTAGCACTCATTTCTAATCACTAACTTTCTTGAAGTTACCTTGAGACACACCATCCTAGCACAAGAATTTTCCAAGCATTAGACAAATAATGTTGGAAGGGAAAAGCATAACGAGCACTTAGGTTCCATAGTTGACCTTGGTAGCTCTGATACCACGTGTAACATGCCCATTTTTCTACACAGTAACTCTCATATGTTTTCAACTCAAGTAAAATTTTACGTATCTATCCAATAAGAGCAATACAATTTTTCCTTAAAAATAAAAGATAACATGCACATTTGACATAAACATCTTTCAAAACTTTCCATTGCATTATATCAAATCATTACAACTTTCCAAAGTAAAGATTACATAGTACATGATAACATGATATCATTTTTCTTTCTACATTCTTCCATCATAATGGATACAAAATACAAATACAAGGCTATATTGAGCTTACTGGAAAAAGATGTATGAATAGTCTTGGAAATCCTCCATTCAAAACCTTGGTTAGCGACTAAAGAGGAGAAGCATCACTCAAGTTCTTTTTCACCAACCATGGACTAACTATGATCCCCCACACATCTATCTAACTGATAGATGGCCCTACCCTTTGACGAAAAGATTGGTTTTCTAACCTTATAATAACATGACCTTTTTTGAGCTTGGTGGTGTATCCTAAATGATTCTAGATCTATCATAAAATGGCTACAACCTATACATATGACATCCCCTATCTAGTATGTGAATTTGGAAACACAGTGAACTGACATGTAATCAGTGGAAACTTACACTACTTTGGCCAAAGTGTTCATCACTATTAACTTCAAAGTGTACGTCACATGCTCACCCACCTTCCTAGATCATTTTATACATATGACCATTCATACCATATGCATAGGCTATCCCCTTCATTAGATTATCGTAACCCCAACAACAACCTATTATCTCTATGTTTATCTAATACATCTACAAAGTAACCAAAATGACCAAAATAACTCTATGAATCAACTAGTTTAACCATTAGCTACCTAAGCTATAACCCTATCATAATATATATAATACCTCCTATAACCGCCCATTCCTTAATATGGAATATGTACAAACACATCAAGCGAAATAGATCTTTACTCTAAACATAACAAGCATCCTTTCTCTTTCATGAAAGAATAAAACAAAATTTTCTTGATAAACAATAGAACAAACTTCCCAACAAAACAAGCAATGTCTCACTATCTTTTCAAAAATATAGAACTAAGAATAAAAGAGTAGGACTCGACATTCCTTTTTATGCAATGCTCCAACTGGTTGATTCGGATTCCTAATGCAACCTTCCCAAATAGAAAGAAACTTCTCAATATGACTCCCTCTCAAAACCTCTCTCAACTCTCTCAGAAAACTCTCTCTCTCATAGCTCAAGAAAAAGAAGTATAATAACTCAAAAAAATCACAGCAAAATGCAGATATGTGTGCTCTCAAATGAGGTAAATAGCTCCTCTATTTATACACAAAAATCAGCAACTAAAGGCTAAAAACAGGGCATGGAGATTGACACTTCTTAGCTCAATTGATTCGATGGCAGCTAAAAACGATGTCTAAGGAACACATACATAGCCAAGTGAATGATTCATTCATCACAAATGAACATCAAGAAAGACAATTAGAAATGCAAGGTATATGTTTCCCTACAGGTCGATTTGCATAGACAACTGCACTCTTGACTAATTCCATATATTTCATATGCTTTATAATCTAGAAATTCATACTGAGAATAGAGTTCTATTCAATTCATTTCTTTCCCAGTTTGGAACCACCTTATGTTATTCACGTCACATTATTTGGTTGATGGTTTTCTGTTTTGACTTAGTCGATTATTACTTGTGCATAAGCATTTGATATTGTTTGCTTTGACAAAGTCTTTAGTAGTGACTCTTTACACCTTGGAAGGCATTGGTTAATAAGCGCTTTATTTGGAGTTGCATATATTCATACTACTATGCTCTTTAAATTTTTTAAACTCCATTCAAATATATACATATTATCTACTGCATACTGTACGCTTTCCTATTACGTTGATACATGTCACATACGTATGTTAAATAATCATTAAAATTATTTAACCTCCCATTACTTATCCCTTTTCCTCCTCTTATCCCTTTTCCTCTATTAAATAATTAATCTGATTTAATTATTTAATTCCTTTTGTCATTTTCCTTTATATTTAATTTAAATAGTTGCATAATTATTTTAAATTAAATATTCTTCTTCCCTTTCTCTCAAATAAATAATTTAAAATAATTATTTATTCTTATCTTTTACCAAATTTAAAAATGGTCAAAGATTCTCTTCTCATGAATTAAATAATTTATTTATTTCCTCTACTTTCCCTCCACTTTCTCATTTCAAATCTTGACCATTCATTCTCTCTGGTCTTCTTTCAATCTTGACCGTCTATCCTTAGCCATCCCTAGCCCACTACTTTGTGGTTCATGAATCCTTGTCCATTGATCTTAGCATCTTTCTAGAAGATCAATCTTAGTCATCCATTCGAATAGCTCTTTTATAAAAGAGAGATGCCTCCTTCATTTTGGCTTAACAACCACATATCTCCAACATTTGTGCTTACATTTGCACGTAATTACATACAAAAAAACTAAGGGCAACTTGCAAAGACAGATTTGAGGAGAGGCAAGGAAGGTTATTCAAGTTCAACATGGAGAGTTTACTTTAATTTTGTTCTCATTTGCTTGCTATGTTGATTGTTCTTGCTTGCTTTGGAATTGGGTTTTTAGCATAGATTTAATAGAGTGGTTGCTATTATCTTTGCAATTTGGATTTGGATTCTAACCCCTATCCAACATTTGGTGAACCCAATGTGGACAATCTAATATGTTGAGTGTTTTAAATGAGTTTTTTAGGTTACAATCAAGAATTTGTATTCAAAACCCGTCATATTCTTTTGAGCACAGAAAAATAGGTGCATAAAATATTATAAAATATTTTCTAGTTTTGTAGGGCTCACTCTTAGCTTTTCAGAACTTTTTACAATTTTAAATTTCACTAATATTTGAGAAAGTTATGGTTGTTTTAGTATTTGATGTTTTTTTAATTTTAGCTATTAAAATATGTGTTTTCTTTTGCCTATAATAATTTTGTTGTGTAGAATTTTGTAGAATGCTTTTTGGGTTTTGAAGGTTTGTGTCTTATCTTTCCATAAACTTTTGTGGTTTTAAATTTTTTTTATATTTGCAAAAGTTATTGTTGTTTTAGTTTGTCGTTATCATTAAAGGTTTTTTTTGGTATTACTAATCTCTTGTTTTCAATGTGTGGCATCAATCTTGGAGGGAGTCTAAACTATTTCTTTTGAAACATTTTGTTGGCCTATTTTTGTGTTTTCCTACCATAGAATTATTTTGCTTTTGTTTTATGAATTTTCACTCATGAGGATAAAACAAACAACAAACTACATCTTTACATTCATGGGATTTTAAAATTTACAACAAACTACATCTTTACACTCATGGGTTTTTAAAATTTACCACAAACTGCATCTTTACACTCATATGGTTAAGAATTTACCATAACTTGCATCAAATTCATTGGGCTAAAAATAACTTGCTTGGCATCATAAGTAGGACTTGAAATAAATCAGTGTTGTATTGTCTTGTGATTGTGTCTTTGTTACGGGGTACGTATGCTCTTCCCTTGAGCCTAGTGTGACCTTGGGAATCAGAAATACCTCTTGGAATTTACACTTTCACACCAAACATTTGATTTTGAGGCTAAAATGAACATCATGCTAGAGTAAGGAAAATACATTAATGCTCTCTCCTCACACTTAGTGTGATCTTGGAGATTCCAAGACATTGTGTTTGTCTTGCTGTTGTTTACCCTTAGAGGGCATGCCTCTTGATTTGTGAGAGGGAATGACCCAAGCGGTACTTTTGTTTTGGTCCACTATACAAATAGTTTTGTTTGTGATGAAATTCATCAATCACCTGGTGTGGATATTCTATACAGACAAAAGTCTCCCTCAGTATCCATGAGATGCGTAAAAACCCTTTCTAAGGGTTGGGAGACCTCTTAAATGAGTAAACCAACGCATGTATAGACACTAGATTATCCCAAAAAACTAACTAAGAACCAAACTAGTTAGAATCCCCCCTTTTTACTTGAGTTTTGGTGACATTCTTAGTGTCAGGGTGTAGCACTACACCCTTAAGACTTTTACGCCCAACATTTGGCTCCCTTCAGTGACACGAAAAAATCCCTGGCTTGCATAAGTCGCTTGCTTTTTGAGTTTGTGAATTTCCACAAAAAGGGTGATTTGTGGTATCCTTCCATAGAAAGAGGCCCCTACCCATCCACTGTCGTAGGTAAGAGGTGATACATACCCCAAAAGGGTGTCCCTCCCTTACGCCGAAGGAGATTCCTAGTTTGGGTCTAAGAGTGTTGCCATTGTCCATTGACTATAGGATAGGCTATCTTTTTTGTGTTATTTTGTCTTTAATATGTGTTATACCTATGGAAATTGGGGTGAATAACCTCAAGAAATACACATGCACATCTTGAAATTGTCACAATTCAACAGTAAAGCAAGTTTATTTTCATATTTTTTTCAGTGTCTTCATAATAGATCCTTGGTCACATTTCACAAATTTTCCAAAGCAAAAAACCAATTGAGGTCACAAATTTTACATAATACTTGTCCAATATTCATCTGAAACATCTTGATAGTGATCTTATCATCTGAGTATCAAACTTGCAGAACTTGATCTTTCCATTTCATAACTTTCATTTAGGATTGCATTACATTTAGGTTGCATTCTTCATCCTTGCCTTGCATAGTTAATCTTAGGTTTGGCTTAGGTTGTATCTACCTTTGAAATTTCAGACATAGGAAGCTTATCAATCCTTTGGGAAATTCATGGTTGCTTATTTAGATTGGCATTGACCTTTACCTTTCAAATTATCAATCACCATCATCATCTTTGTCTTTTTAAAACTTGGGTCTCAAACTTATGTCTTAGTTTAGACTCACCTTGTCAAAACTATCAATCTTTCAATATTGGTCTTCACAAAGGTCAATGACAATTTGGTTTGTAATCTTGGATTACCATAGCTTGGTTAGCATCCTTTTTATTATATCTTAAGGTCCATTTGACATCCTTTAGTCTCACTTCAGCTTCATTTTCATACTATATCCTTTGATCATAGGTTCATTATCATTCCATCCTTCCTTAATCTTGATCTTAGGTGCATCATTAGCATTTGGCATCCTTATATCTCCAAAAAATATCAAAAACATAACTTAGTCTCATGTCCCACTTTGCATTTATCATCCTTGCATATCATATCCCTTTGTCATAAGGTCATTATCATCCCACCATTCCTTAATATTGGTCTTAGGTACAATGGTACTTTGCATCCTTATATCCTTGAAAATCATAAAAACATAGTTTAGTTTCATACCCATTTTGTATTTGCACCTTGCATTGTCATCCAAAGGTCACAAGTTTTATATGGTCCTCACTTAGTTTTCCTTATCCATCCCAATCCAAATTCATGACCATGTCTTCACTTTACCTTGATCTTCTTCATAGTCAAGCTAAATACCAATCAATCCTCAATAGTCAATACCAATCACCCACAGTCTTGAGTCATTCATCCATATTCCCATCTTACTAGCAATCCATAAGCTCTAGTCCTCCATCCATCTATCCTCCTTATCAAGAAAGAGTTAACATAATCCACACCATTAATCCCCAACAAACATCCATTAATCATCCTTATCCTAACCTTGGCAAGGGAAACCAACCTTCCACTAGTCCATTCCAATCCTCCACATCTTATCCTAATCCATCATCTGCTAATCCATTGCCATCCACTCCATCCAAAACTACAATACCATCCAATAAAATCACATTAATTAATGCTCTCCGAGGACAACTAGCAAAGGAACTTGTTTGACTCCTGAATGAAAAAATTTAAGCGATCCAATCACATTGCTAATCCTACACCATCCAACCATTTCTCACCATCATGTCATTCATTGCTTACCAATATTGAAAAGGATCTTGTTGTTGAAACTCCATTATTGTCATGTCAAAATCCTGAGCCTATCAAAGAAAATCCTATCATTTCCCAAAATCACATTCCATTGCCTAAACCTTGGGATATGCATCCAAAGAAAAGACCAAAGCATGATGAAATGAACTCCATGATAAATCTAGATCATGTTACCCAAAAAATACCTAGATGCTCATGATATCCAAGTTAATCCAATATCTAATCAAGATCCCATTCCCAATCATTTCATACAAGATAAACCATCTTTGATCAAAATCCTACCATTGAACAAGAAATCCAAAATGGTCCTCTCATTGACCTTTATACCATCCATGATCAAAAATTTGAAGTTGGTCCTATCCAAACTCCAAACACCTCTATTTCCCAAGATGAGACACTTGCCTCCTTTGGACAGATAGATAATCAAATAAATGATATGGATAACATCAAAGAAGAATATAAATAAGCTACAATTGATCAAGTCAAAGAAGAAGTACAAAAGCTACCATGGATCAAATCGACATCCCAAATGATCAAGAAGAAACAAGCATGACGAATGATAAGTCCAAAATATCCTATCAACTAGGATCATCCACTTTTATCAAAACAGGCTTTCTCGTAGAGGAGAAGATTCCAAGCAACAGTTTCCACATACACAATGATGGGTTCAGATCTTTCTTTCAAAGTAAAAAAATACCCCATTGCAAATAGAATATTTCAAAGCATGCAGTATCAAGGAAGAGGACTAGGCCTACATGAGCAAGGCATTATAGAACTAGTACAGCTTCAAGAAAATATTAGACATCAAGGTCTTGGTTATTCTTCAATCAGAAAATGAAATGATGTTAGTGATACCTGGATGATATTGGGGACAACTTTATCCAATACTAACATCAAAATGGGGCCATTGAGTAGTCCTTACCATAAGGTTGCTTCCAACACTCCTTCCATCCACACCATAATCCATCATTCCAACATAATTAATCCCATCAATTGAAACCAACAAAAACAAAATTCTTACAAGTCTAAAGTCCAAAATCAAATATCAAAGGCCATTGAATGCAAAAATCCAAGTGGACAAATAAATTTAAAATGGTTCCCAAAGAAAAATGGATCAAGTAAAGAAAAAAATTCAATTCTAATATCTAATCAAAATGTGGAGCCATAAGAAAATATGTCTCCCACATATAAAAAATGTCCACCTCCTTCAAAATGGGCATCATGCAAGGCATATAAAAGTGTTGGTTCCAAACACTATCCCAATCAAAATTCCAAACTCCATCATCCACCATCCCAAGTTTGGAAAATAATAATTGATACATCCAAAATGCCAAATAGTCCATCCACACCTACCATCATCCATCATAATCCTACATCTTGCCTAAAGTCTAAAAATCCTACTTCACAAATCCATCTCATCTTGGCAGAAACTCTTTATCATAAGGACTCTCATGGAATTCTATCATGATGTGTGTATTTTGATAAAGCCAAACCTAGTATCATAAAGTATCACAATGACATCGATCAACTATATATAAGTGCTTTGATCTTGACAAGACAACTACTTTGTAAAGGTCACTATTGGCATATCATGACACTAGTATCTACATCAACACCATCAAAGGATTTAGAACAATTAGTGATCATCCAAAACTTCAAGTCGATATAAAAAATCAAAAAATATCACCCTGATGAAAACCTGGAAAATAGGCGTCTTGTGTCACAAAAAAAAAGTAAAGAGAAATTTTTTGTTCAATAGTGAAAACCATTTATATGGCGCTTTGGATAAGTACCATGATGAAAACCTGGTAAACAGGCGTCATGTGTAAGAGCAATTATCTATGTGGACCATTACACTTGGGAGTAAGTTGTCTCATATCCTATGCCTTTCTCATGGCATTTCCATCTATCCATCTAATCCATATCATTTCCATCCATTTTCCCACCTACCTTGATCTTGATAATAAATGAGGCAGAAACATAAATCATGCTTTGGGAAAACTCTTGACATGTATATCCTTTGGTCATACACTATCCTTGAAATATCATGTCATTTCCTTCATAGAATTTATACAAACCCATACCTTGGAGAAAACAAATTATTCCTATGCAAAATATTCCTTGGAGATCATATGCTAATTCTTCTAGCCAATAATCCTCATGTCTCCTATCCTTTACCAAAATCAATCCATTATCCTTTCATATCTATTGTTGGACTTTTTTTCCCCTTGTCATTGGTTTAAGAATTCTAATCCACTTATCCAAGTTCCCTCCATGATCCCATCTAGTGCTAAGGTTATTCATTCCAAATGAAATAACTCTAATACATACAATCTTGCTATGCAACCTAGCACATCATCCAAAACATTCCTTGGTCGTGTTCCTAGCCTTGCTGCAGACCTTGATCCTTTAGTTACATTATCATCCATGGGATATGTCTTTCCCAATCCTCACATTGTTTTGAGATGTTTCCTTCCCATATCAAACAATGTTGTCATCATCATCATCACCTATCAATTGGTTTTCAGCTTGACTAGGGGCAAGATCATGTTTTTCCTTAGATCCTTGTGCATGCCTACTTGGTTGATTATGGGTATATTTCACATGCATTTGTCATGATCCTTATATTTATCATCCATAACAAAGTCTCATTCATCCATAATAAAGCTTTTTCATCCTTCTCATGGCCTGGGAACCTTTAGCATTTAGTATCCTTCGTCTTTCATGACCATCCTTAGCATCCATCAATCCCCTCACCCATAATAAGTTGGTCTTATACCTGACTAGTGGAAATTCCTTGACTTATGTCTTCCTAGGATACTACACATGGTATCAGCCTTGAAAATCATCAAAAATCCAAAAAAAAAAAAAAACCTTCAAAATCTAAAAAATCATAAAACTTCAAAACTTCAAAAATAGAGTCAAAGTTAGGGTTAGCCTGTGTTAGTCTAGTTGAACTACGTTGTCTCTATGCATTGCTACATAGGCAAGACCATCACTCAATGGGCTCTCGATACATTAGGTATGTTCTTAGGGTTTTGTCGATTCATATCAATTTTGGTCAATGTCTGGTCGAACTATGAGGTCTCTACATGTATAACGTAGGCAATGCCATCAATCGATGAGCCCCCAAGGCCCGAGGTCAATCCTTTAGGGTTTTTCAATTCTGTCTGGGTATTTTTTCTTCAAGAAATCAAACATCTGAACCAAATCATGAATCAACAGATCAACTATCCAACAAGTCTTCAATCCAAACTAGTCAATTATCTTACATTGGTCTTATCATTTTGTCCTATTTAGGATGTGTCTGTCCTGAATTGGAACACTAGTCATTGGTCAATCTTATCCTTTTCCTTAAATAGGATATTTCTTTCCTGAAACAAGGCATAATCAACATTGGTCAATAAATCTTATCAATCATTCAATCAATTAAGTTTTCCTTAAACAGGATGTGTCCTTCTTGAAATCAGGTGTGGTCAATCAATCAATCAATCTTGTCAATCAGTCGATTAATTTTTTCCTTATACAGGATATGTCTTTCCTGAAACTAGATGTAATCAGTGTTGGTCAATCAATCTTTTCAATTGATCAAACCTATCAAGCGGTTAATTTCATCAATTAATTGACTAGTCTTCTCATATTGGTCAATTAGTCAATTAATCAACCTTGGCCATTCAATGAATCAATCTATCGGGTCAAACAATGGGTCAATTGGTCAACCTTATCAATCAATCAACATCGGTCAATCAAACCCGTTAATTAATCGGTTTATTAATCACATCAATCTCATCATCAAATAAACTCTGGCAACTGATCTAAATGGTTGTTGACTTTGTTGGTCTAGTTGGTCTTATCTTTTTTATTAGTCTTTGGTCATATTACTAGCTACCTCAAGGATGTCCCATGAAGGATTTAGAGGGGCGATGATGGATCATGATCTCTTTTCTTTTGATTGTTGTCTGTGGTTTTTCTTGACAAAAAGACTAGGGCAATTGGGTCCTTAGTATGAGTCATGGCATTCCTTGTCTTTTGGCATTGTCTTTTGACTGTTTATCTTTTGCAAGTGATAACATTGCACACCTCAGTCTATGTCATACCATGGTGTTTGTGCTCCATTTTCTATAATTTTGACGCATAATGATGATAAACATGCAAGTTGATATCTATTAAGCAAGAATGTCCATCCCTTTTCATCCGATTAATTCCACACTAATATTTGTCTTCTCCATACTAACATCCACCTTCTTCACACTCTCGCCTTTCCTTCCTGCAATTTTCCTGATGACACGCAAGCTGAATTATTCTCCTGTCAATGCATCAAAATGAATTTTCAAAATAATTTCTTAAATTTTTGAAAATTTCAAAAAAATTCCGAGGGGGCATGGGTCTATCCAACCTTCACCGGGGCAATGTTGGGGCATGATTTGAAAATATTTTCTTAACTATTCTTTGACACAATGCTCAAATCACTTTATGTCAAAGAGGGGCAAAATGTAGACACTGAAAAATGTCTTAGTCAGCGAGCGTCATTTTTTCTGCTTCATCTTGTCTTGTTCCCTTCATAATTAAATAATTTTGATTATTTAATTATTGTCTTTCGATCACATTCCTCTATTAATTAAATAATTTTAATTATTATTTAATTAATCCTTTGTCTTTATTATTCTTTGATTAATTAAATAAATTAATATTTATTTAATTACGTCACTAACACTCTTTTCTTCAATGATTAAATAAATTATCATTTATTTAATTATTTGCTTTTCATTATTCGTCTATAGTTAAATAATTATTATTAATTATTATCTATTCATTGATCTTTTGGTTATTGTATGGTTAAATAATCATTAAAATTATTTAACCTTCTCTTATCCCTTTTCCTCTATTAAATAATTAATCTGATTTAATTATTTAATTCCTTTTGCTATTTACCTTTATATTTAATTTAAATAGTTGCATAATTATTTTAAATTAAATATTCTTCTTCCCTTTCTCTTGAATAAATAATTTAAAATAATTATTTATTCTTATCTTTTACCAAATTTTAAAATGGTCAAAGATTCTCTTCTCATGAATTAAATAATTTATTTAATACCTCTACTTTCCCTCCACTTTCTCATTTCAAATCTTGACCATTCATTCTCTCTGATCTTTTTTCAATCTTGACCATCTATCCTTAGTTGTCCCTAGCCCACTACTTTATGGTGCATGAATCCTCATCTGTTGATCTTGGCATCTTTCTAGAAGATTGATATTAGTCGTCTGTTCGAATAGCTCTTTTATAAAAGGGAGTTGCCTCCTTCATTTTGGCTTAACAACCTCATATCTCCAACATTCGTGCTTACATTTGCAGGTACTTGCATACAAAAAAAACTGAGGGAAACTTGCAAAGACAGACTTGAGGAGAGGCAAGGAAGGTTATTCAAGTTCAACATGGAGAGTTTACTTTAATTTTGTTCTCATTTGCTTGCTATGTTGATTGTTCTTGCTTGCTTTGGAATTGGGTTTTTAGCATAGATTTAATAGAGTGGTTGCTATTATCTTTGCTATTTGGATTTGGATTCTAACCCCTATCTAACAAATTATATACTGTACTTCTATATATATATATATATATATATGGTGTAGGTCACCACATAAACTTTACACTAGGAGGTCAATATGCTAAGTATAGGTGCAAAGGTCCTTACATTTAATAAGATCTATTGAGACCATTTTCCATGTAATTGGGTCATTTGTGAGTCATTTAGGTGAAAATGTCAAAAGTTGCAAAAATGTAAAAGTTGTTAAGACAAGAAATTACAAAAATGCAACATTTCTAGAAGTTGAAGGGTCATAGGATTTTAAAAGTCAGTTATGGACATTGGGTGGTTAAATTTTTAATGTAATAGCTATATAAATCCTCTAAAAGGCTCGAGCAAGGGTTGATGAAGATTGTATTGTATCCTTTAAATCAATAATAATGCCATTTATGTGTTTTTATCTGTTATTCTGCACTTTTTAGTGGTTGTACGATCCCGTACAGTCTAAATTTTCTTTGAATCCTATTCCATCTTGTAGGGGAATGGAATAGATTTCATTTGCATCAAGTTTGATAGTATAACATTGAATTTTGAGAGAGATTTCATCAATTTTCTGAGTTTTCTTGTAAAAGGCCAGTGAAGGGTTTGATTGGGGTTAAAATGGTATTCTAAGTCATTCCACCTACTGTCAAGGCCTATAACTTGGTGGAATGACTTCTCTCATGGTATTCTAGGTGTCCACATGGTTTAGAGGGCATATAAATCAATTTGCTAGGTTTTGGGTGATGCCTAGGGCAAAATAGAGTGTTTTTCAAGAGAAAATGGGGTGTTAAAGCAGGGTTTTGATAAAATGTTCGAGGAATTTCCTATGTAATAGTTGTTTGAGTTTTTTCAGGGTATTATAGAGGTTTTGGAGGCATTGGTTGGGTTAGATAAGCCTGGTACATAAGACTTTCAATAAACCCTTATCATTTGCATGTAAATTGAGGGTTTTGTGGTTCAACAACTTAGAGGTCATGGATTTGTTGAATAATGGTGGAATTTGTAATTTTCAACACAATTAAGGACTTTCCATTGAGTTTAGGGGTTAACTTGGTGTTTTGAGGGTACTTCCTTTGTTAAAGTGGCCTATTTGGTGGCCTAAAACCAAGGACAATCTATTGATTCACCATATTGTTGCAAAGAAACCTCTTGAAATCTTTTGTAATGTTGTGTTAGTCCCTGAAGTGAGTCTCTAATGGTGTTTTTTTAGGCTCTTTATGACCTTCTCTAAAAGATATCGAGAAAAAGCAAATTTGAGAGGCTACAAGCAACTACGTTTGAGGTTGTGTCAAACTAAGTCAATAGGGTTGAAAGGGCTATTCTTTTGTTTGGGTCTGATCAAGTTGAGTTGGTTTTGGTCATCACCACCTTGCTTGAAATCAATATCATACTTGGATATTAACACGCTCATATTGATCAACATATATACATGGCATGTATATATTTATATGTTATATATGTCATCTTATGTAGTGCCCCTCAGTTTATTTTTTGCTTCCGACAATGACTTGGTTGTATTTGGACATCAAGATATTTTGTTTGATGATACTTGGATATTAGGATACTTTGATGCACAGTTATGATGTTACTTGATGACATTCTTATATCTAATGTTTATGCTTATACATGCTTACTAGATCAGTTTAATTGTTTATGTGAGTTATCATTGATATGAGTATTATGTGATTGCTAGATGTATGTTCTCATCATGATTTGATATATGTTTATTATGTGTGTCAATATATTGGTGAAGGGGAACAAGTTCGCATCACTCACTTGTGAGTGTCATGCGATGCTGTGATTTTCCCTTCATGGTGTGATTGACCGTTTGCCTATGTACATGTTTAACCATGTGGTTTGTTGTAGGTTGCAAGTACTAGGCATTGACTCAATCTAAATTTTTAGGTTTGAGTGTCCCTTAATCCCAATGGAGGTTGTTGATTCAGAGATAGCATCGGGTCCCCCACGTTGATCCATCATCCTCGTCAAGGATGAGTATCCGTTTGTCACACCCTATTTGTAAGGTCAGTTTGTGTCAATCCGTCAATGTTGTTATCATTTTTCCTTTCATTTCGCTTTGCAATTTGATATTATTTGACAATATGTTAGTTTGAGTGATGTCCATGATTATTGCTTTTGTTTAATTATTACGTTAAAATAAAGATTATTGAAATTAAAAACACTTTGGATTAATTAAAAAAAAGCTTATATATAATTGAAGTATCGATTAAATAAAATATTATTAAAGTCTTTGATTGATTTTAACAAATTAAAATTTATGGCTTAAAATGAAATATTTAAATAAATATATAAACTATGTGATTATGCAAGATTAAATTAATAAACCAAATATTTTAATTGTTTGATCTTTGGTGTGAAAATATTTAGTGTGGAGAGAAATAAAAGAAAATTAACTAATTAATTCAAGGAAGTGATGCAGTTATAGATGGTGGAGAATAATAAATAAATTAGTTAGAGTTAACTAGGGGAGGGGCTTTTGGATTATTTTTCCGTGAAACTAATTTTGCATTTGGTTGTGCGGGAGTTTCTTGTTCTTGGAGCTGTTTCTTTGGTTCTTGAAAATTTTCTTGGGGGATTTGGAAGCTGGGAATTGAGAGTTTTTGCAGTGTTGTGGATTCTAGAAGGTGGGAAGTTGGATTTGCAATAGCAAGCTAGGATAGAGCTCTGCATCAAATTTCCAACCCAGTTGATCAACTTAATCAAGTTCCTCTATTTTTAATTTGCACCTTTGTTTACTCTTGCTTGAAATATTTTATTAGAAAGATTTCTAGAAGAACTCCTTAAAACATCTCTGCAAAATATTGTGTTTATACTATAAAATATTGTTAGTCATGCTTCAAAATTTTGATTAATGCTCTGTTACGAGTTCTTGAAAAGAATTAGATGGCACCTCCCCTCTCTTCATGTTATGAACTTCCATTTAACTGGCATTTGTTATTAATCGACCTTATAGAGTTCCAGATTTGGGCATTTGCAATCCATTGAGAAAGTCGCTTGCCTCTGGCCTTTAATGCTAAGTTTTTGTATTAATCTTTTCCTTCTTTTATGTCAGACTCAATTTGGGTTAATGGCTCTATTTTTTTTTGTTTTATGAAGGTTTTCATGTTGTTCTATTCTAGTTATCAGGCATGTGGCCAACTCTTCCCAATGTCGACTCCTTGAAGTTGATGTACTTTATGGCTTGTTTTTTTATGTCAAAGATCCATGCACTCCTTGTGTGTCCCTATCGACCATGTGATACGCCATAGTCTTGTTTCAGTCGCTATTTAATAGCTTGTTTTGTATATAGAAATAATTATTGTGTGGTCTTTGGCTCATGCGCTGAGGCATGCAGCCATTCAAGCTTCCATTAATTGAACTCAAACCTCTAAATTGCATGCCATAATTTAGGCAATAGTAATCGGTGCCTGTGAGTGTTGTTTTCATCAGTCATGTCTAATACACAGCCTTTTACCCTATCTTGGTTGCTATTTCTTTTGTATTGGCTGTCGCCCCCTCCCTTCTTGCTAGGTAAAGTTTAGTTTTGTTAACTTCCAGCTATCTGACTATATTCTTCATGCATTTACCCACCATTCACGCCATGCTATTGTTGTATATTTGGCTATAAAAAATACTTTGCTATTGATTTTTTATTAAATTGGTTAATCTCCTTGCTTCACCGCCGCCTTAGTCATAAGCTTTTGGTTAAGTTCAAGTTTTATTCTTAAACCCTCCAATCAGTAGGCACGCTTTTAACTACACTTATATGCATTAAGTTCAATTGCTAGAGGATGGAATTCATGTTAAAAAAAATTGTATAAAAATATGGTATAGATTAGCTCCTTCACTGCACATTCTTTAAATTCGATGAAATGAAGTTTTGTGTTAATAGATATAAATACATATATTTACATGCATATTTATTGTTTCCCTAAGATTTTCTTTGATTACAAACTTAGTAGGCGTCGGCTAAGTTAAAAACTCTTGTTTTGGCTGATAGTTCAATGTATGTTATATGCCTGTGATCCATACTTGCATTTAATTCGTCCGTCTATATATATATATATATAAGTGTGTGTATTTGATTGATCCCATTTCGTATCTTATATGTAAGATTCTACAGATGGTTGATTACCGCAAGTTGTGGCCAATAATATAATCATTTTGTATTTAATATAGATTTATATTCATATGTATGTAAATATATGTATAACATATGTAAATATATATATACACCTACATACGAACAAATGATTATGCATTCTTTTAGATAAATTTGGTTGAGTTGGTTTAGATCAAATAAATGATCTTAATAGTGAATGATTTATTAAGAAAATAAAATTCAATGAAGAATATTAATTAGTTTATTTGAACAATGTAAGTTGATAGAATAGATAAGTTGGTGTTTTCTTTTTATGCTAGTTGGCTTCTCTTATCCATTGAATTGTTTAATACCTTGCTTCAACTCAATGTGATTGATTAATCAGACAATGTTTTGAGTTTTATACTGGAGTGCTTCTATAATAGTAGATTTGTTATTTGTATGTTTAATTGTACTGGGAGTCTTCTAGAGGCTAGGGGGAAATTATTTTATTGATGGAATTGTGATTAACCTTGGTGTTGGTTGATTTTGTATTGAATGTGTTTGTGATGGTCATGAGTCTTGCATAGTATATTCACCCACGTGGTTGGAATTTATGAGCGGGAAAGGTTATACCTCACATTGTAGTATATTTTAATGAGATTTTATGATTGTGCAAGTTGGCTTTGCTCTTTGATTTCTTTGGGTCTCCTAGTTGTTAGTAGGGGAGTGGCTCTCAATGGGGGTCGACGCACAAAGTGGTAAATTTTAGGTAAACTCCATGGGAGTTTCAGAATTAAGTGATTGTTGCCACAAATTTGCACCTCGCTGGAATGCAATATTCAGCAAACTACTAAATGTGGAAACCTTCTTCGATGTGGGTGACTTTAAACGTGGCGAAGGAATCTCCAGAGTGAGCTGAATTCCGGACGATGCAATTATATTCAAATAGCCTCGAGGGAAAAGGGATTAAAGATGACTAAATATGTCCCGCTTCTAAATGTAATCAACTCCATTGCAATGATTTAATGACGGTTATGATCTCTTCCTCACAAATAGTTTTCAGAAAGATGCAATATTTCACAACTTCTCAAGAACAATTGATACATAAATGATTTGCATGAAGACTTGACTTGAAGCACAATATGCAACCTATATTTCTGAACTTTCTACATTAAGAATTACAATTTAAGGACAAAACAAGGATTTTGTAAACAAAAATCACAAGATAAAATCAAACTAAAACTACAAATGGACACAGAAATGAGAAGTAGGAATGTTATCTTTATTCAACTGAGAATTCCATAATCTAAAATCGAAAGTACAATCACGGTTCACAAACCCAAAAATGCATAAGTAGGAACTCCGATCCGAACCATCGACCTAGAGAGATGAAAAGCCTAAGTCCGTTAAAACATATTCTCAAAGAAACTCTTAACTGGAGCTCGAAAAAGCTCAAGGAAAAAGGCTTCAAAACTACCTCAAAAACTGCCTAGCAAAAGCATAATCGCTTTTATGATCACACCGCCAAGCTCCTTAAAATAGGCTAATCTTGTTTTAAAAGCTCAAAAACACCTTATCTCTCCAAGATAGGTCTCAAATCCGAGCAAGAAGAAAAGTCAACAAAAAATATGCTAAGAATAGCAAGAAAACACAAAGCAATTTATAGAATATCGCTTTATGATTCTACTTTACAAGATGCAGATTTGCACAATTTATCTATTTTTTGCAATTAAAGATTTAAAAAAATCTTTTGCAAAAAGAAAATCTCCTTATTGCTCCATTACAATATTTTGATTTTCTCAAAAAATCAATAAAACATTAACATCACATCTCTTCTCTCCTTATCAAAATTCCCATTGATTTCTTTAAAATCAATCAAAAAATAAAACCCTAAAAGCATTGACCCTAAGCATAGGTATCTTTCACACCACCCCTTAATTGCTCTTTCACTTTAAATCAATAACACAAGATTAAACACCAAACTCACAAAGGCAACAAAGAAAGTCATAAAGACTTTACAAGCCGACCTAGCATAAGAATTTCAGCCCTCACATAAACATTAGACTCAGGTTTTAATAAAGTCATAATGCAAAGATTAGAATTTTGACCTCCATTCAAAATTTGACATGTGCTTTAATCGAATATTCTGGATGATGATGATGCTCAAATTAGGGCATGAGAAAATAGGGTCAAACCCTAATTATCACTTCATTTTGCACACTCTCTAATTTGGAGAAAAAGCTCTGCTAGTGAATATGCCGCCATGACTGACCTTGAATCTGTACTTCGAGTGACTTGGAAGAATTTGCCATGTTCTTCAGTGGCCGAGCTCCTCAATGGGTAAGCTTCACTTTGCTTTGTATTATAATTGTTATACTTCTTTTTCAAAGAGCAAGAAAACACTAAGGCCATGGCCCGTTCACTTTTCTGACCTCCTCTTACACTTTTGTGTGACTTCGGCCTGCTTGGTCATTCTTCTACGAGCTCAGGTTCCATTTGAAGCTCCATGAGGATTCGCGGCTATGCTTTTGTTTCTACTATCAAGGTAAACTTCCTTCCATAGCTCGTGGCTCCTCATCCTTGTTCATTATGGCCTTATGGACGAAGCTTTACACACTCTAATATCACTTCTATGTATCTTCAATGCTTACATTTATCATGAAAGCTTGACTGTCATCTTGAGAGCTCGAACTCCTGCTTCATGGATGCTTTATGGAGCCCTTGGCCGCAGCTGTATGCATTCTCCACACCACATATTGGTAAGCCAACACTCAACTATATACTTCCTTCTTCAATAACTAAAAGGACCTCTCCTTACCAATGAATCTCTAGCCTTGTTCGGGCTGCACCATATGTGATCCATAGAAAGCTTTGTTTTTATAAATTTTGGGCTCAACCCAGAACAGAAAAATCATCTTTATGTATATTTGAGGATGAAATCAGCATATGGGTATTATGGGAATCTGAATAAAATTGTATCTTCTTCCTTCTAATGCTCAACCCAACTCAGGAAATTTGCATTTGTTGTATATTATTGCACTTTGAAAACAAACTCACATGTGGGTATCATAGATTCGAAACTGCAAATTTATTTGTATGATCCTATCCATATGGGCTCGACCCAAAACAACCAGTGGCTAATTCTGAACTTCTGAAACAAAAAAATGACATGGGTATTGGAAATTTTCAAAGAAAAATGCATGTATTCTGAACATGGATAATTTTGTGAATGGTGACAAAACTGTATATTCACTTGCATTTACTCTTAGGGTTTCGACTCAAATGACCAGTGATGCTTTCCTTGATATTGGTGTTTTTGTGCCTATTAATTTCCTCCATACAAATGGTTGACAGTGAGAAGGAAACTAAGCATTGACTGGGAACTCTCATTATGACAAAATACTCAATTTGTTGTTTTGAAAAACACATCCATATGAGTAAATTAGAAATACCGAAAATCTAATTCACATGATATTTCACTTCTCATCCTTTTGTAGAAATGTTGTATAAATTATGATCTTTAACAAGACCTCCTCTTAGACATTTGAATGAACACTGATACTCTCCATTCTTGAAGCTCGTTCGTAATATTGAAAAACTGCTCTCTGTATAAAAATCTGAGCCTCTTTAAATCATTCAAATTCCTTCTTGAATCTACATTTTGCATTACTCGAACATTGAACTCATGCTACTTCCCTTGAGACAGAACTTGTCATGCTTGAGACTTTAAATCACAGTTGAATCTACCACGAACTCTTGTTTTCTATTTTTTGCACTTATGCAAAACTTTTAGCTAAAACATTGTATTCCTATGAACTACACTTAGTGATCTGTTCCTATGCATAACTGACACCTCATAAACTCTTTCTGGAAATAAATTGTGCTTGCTCTTTCTTTATTATTCTGGAATGATCACTTGTTATTACAATTCATAATGTTGTATCTACTTATTAATCAACTGGAACTGGTGATTCATTCAACACTCGAATGCACTTATGCAGAACTTTTATATGCCTGAGCAACATGGTACTCTTCATGCATTTTTATGTTCCACTTATCAAACTGCTTTTAGAACTGATCTCTTTCATGATGAGAATCAAAACAAACCGTTAAGGCATAATGCATGCCTTTTCACTACTGAAACTTGCATGACATATATGATCACGATAAGTACAGAACATGAACTTATTCAGCAATATTTGATGTAAATATACTTAGTTGAATTCATTTAGTGAACTAAACTCACTGTTCACCTGTAGCCTTCAGAAAACAAACCTGGTTGTTATGAATGCACAGTTGGTTTAGTTGCTCGATGGATAAATCTATTTTTTACTCCTTCAGTTGTATTTCATTTCTCTTGATGAACATGATAATCTATTTTTTACTCCTTCAGTTGTATTTCATTTCTCTTGATGAACATGATAATGTATCTTTAAATCAACCCATTTAATGAATATGGCAGCATGCCGAGCTCTACCCTTGTGGGAGCCCGTTTTCCTCCACATGCTTGGTTTTCGAATAATGTTCAGCTTCATGATTTTACCTATACCTGCACAAGGAAACAAACAACGTTAGCATAAAAAATAGAACATGTTGATCATGATATTGTTACTTCTCCTTCAGCTCATTTCTTTCGCACTGCACTTAATTGATTATTTCAATACATAGTTAATAGTAGGTTGTACTATTGTGGGTGCCTCATATAGGTTACATCATAATCGGAGCCACTGGCACCCCTCTTTTCCTCTTACAAGTCGACGGAGCTCGAGAATACAAGGTGCACCATTCAGCATCAAACGTCGATAATCAGGCAATCATGATTATGTTGTCACTTATGTGTTTTCCTTTCTGCATCTTTTGTAGTGCAATGTGCTATTAGCAATGTGTTGTAACAGTTATATCCACGGCTTGTGTGGATCTTTGATTTCAATTCTGCTTTTCAAATGAAAAGGAAAATGCATTTTCATGCAATGTTGTAATATCACTTTGATTGTTGAAATCAAATGAAGCGAAATAGTTCACGGGAAGCGGCGTGAAGGCTTCGGCCGGAGGAGCTCGAGGGCTAGAAGAAGATCGACCCAAACAATAAAGAAAGGCTTAAGTTGTGGCTAAGGTGATGATAGCGGCCCGGCCGAAAGTCGGACAGTACAGCAGGTGTCGACGAGACACTTCGACGGCCGGTCGATAGCATGAGGGAAGACCCAAAAGAGTAGCCAGCTTGTCGAAGGCTATGAATGAGAACTTCAGAAAAACCGAGGCGAAAAGAAACGAGCTGACGCGGAACCAAGCAAAGCCGCGATGGCGGTCGGGGTGTTGATGGCAGTCGAAGAGATGGCACAGTACCGCTTCAGAGATGCTCGCGCCATCCCTCATAGTCTGTAACAAATAATCACCCAGAGCAGCAGACGGAGTTAAAGATGGATGATGAAGAAGCAGCAAACAGGAAAATTTTGCAAAGGCAAATGAGCATGAGATAAATTTTAGGGTCTAAAAATTTTTGAATTAATCTCGTGCAACAAAAGAAGAAAATCCAAGGAGAAGCAAGATAGACAAATGTAATTTTTCATTGATAATGCTCAAGACATGTTTCGGGGAATTCCACCCCTCATCAGTTGAGCTGACCATAACAATAATCAATTACTTGGGGAGTATAAATGGAAAAAAATGGAAACAAATCCACTTAATCCTAAAACTTCGCTAAAATGCTAAACTCCAAAGCATCATGAAAAAAGTGTCTCGACAAAGGACAAAAAGCCACAAGGGCACGCATGGGAACTTTTTGGCACGCAGGCCGAAAAAAGTTTAGGGTTTAAAAAAATTTAGGGTCTAAAAATTTTTGAATTAATCTCGTGTAGAAAAAGAAGAAAATCCAAGGAGAAGCAAGATAGACAAATGTAATTTTTCAATGATAATGCTCAAGACATGTTTCGGCGAATTCCACCCCTCGTCAGTTGAGCTGACCATAACAATAATCGATTACATGGGGAGTATAAATAGAAAAAAATGGAAACAAATCCACTTAATCCTAAAACTCTGCTAAAATGCTAAACTCCAAAGCATCATGAAAAAAGTGTCTCGACAAAGGACAAAAAGCCACAAGGGCACGCACGGGAACTTTTTGGCACGCAGGCCAAAAAAAGTTTAGGGTTTAGGGAAACCCTCAAGTCCAGCGTTAAAGTTTTGACAAAAACTTAATGACAAAAAGGACAAGAGGGGTCCACACACTTTAAAAAAAAAAAAGCGGTGCAGGGTCCAATGGAGACAATGATGCACGATCCGAACGCCAAAAAAGGCCCGGGGGGGCAAGTGAGAAAGAGGCTGGAAGACGACTGGTAAAGAAACGGTCGGTGAAGTTTTCCAGCGAGAGGTGATCACATGCGCGTGCAGGTCGAGGCGGGGCCAACAAGTCGGGCTAGGGCCACCGAAGGCAGGGGTGTTTGTTTGGGCACGAGCCTACAGCGACGGTGACGAGCTGTGGTGACGGGGCGGCCAAGGTGGCGGGCCCAAAAAAACACAGCAGAGGCTGCGAATTGTGGTGACGGGGAAGAGGCCAACATGGCAATAGGCCAACATGGCGAGGGCCCGAAGCACACACAAAGGTAGCGAGGGCGAGAGCTGGCGGCGGCGGCGAAGAGTGTCAAGGCAGAAGGCGTCGGCATAGGAGTGGCGGCGGCAGAGCTCGGCGGAGGGCTCGGGGGAGCTTCGAAGAAGCTCGGCCGAGAGCAACTCGACAGAGGAAAAGTCTAGAAGCTGTGGTGGCCAGAAGGTGGTGATAGCGGTGGCAGGAGTCGGACGAGCCATGAATAGGTGGCGACGAGACTCGGTGGCGGCGGTCGACCAAGCGCAGGGGCCCGAAGAGTAGCGAAAAGCACAGTTGAAGGCTATGGACAGAACTCGAAGAGCTCGAAGACGGCGGCGGCGAAGAGAGACAAGGCTTCGGCCATGGAGAACCAAAAGCAAGCTCGACAGCAGTGGTCAAGGGGTCAACACAACAGCGAATCGAAGAGGGAGGTAACAAGTACCAATCCGAGATGCAACAAAAATGCCATCCCTCGCAGTCTGTAACAAATAAATGCTCTGAGCAACAGACGGAGTTGAAGATGGATGACGAAGAAGCAGCAAACAGGAAAATCTTCCAAAGGCAAACGAGCATGAGATAAATTTTAGGGTCTAAAAAATTTTGAATTAATCTCGTGCAGCAAAAGAAGAAAATCCAAGGAGAAGCAAGATAGAAAAATGTAATTTTTCATTGATAATGCTCAAGAAATGTTTCGGGGAATTCCACCCCTCATCAGTTGAGCTGACCATAACAATAATCGATTACATGGGGAGTATAAATAGAAAAAAATGGAAACAAATCCACTTAATCCTAAAACTATGCTAAAATGCTAAACTCCAAAGCATCATGAAGAAAGTGTCTCGACAAAGGACAAAAAGCCACAAGGGCACGCACGGGAACTTTTTGGCACGCAGGCCGAAAAAAGTTCAGGGTTTGGGGTTTAGGGTTTAGGGTTTAGGGTTTAAAAAAAAATTAGGGTTCAATTTTTTTTTAAAGATCACTTGTAGCAATGGACAAAAACGAGAAAGAGAAGCAGATTAAAAATGTATTTTTATCATTGATAATGTCCAAGACATGTTTCGGGGAATTCCACCCCTCATCAGTTGGACTGACCATACAACAATGAGATTACATGGGAGTTTAAATAGACAACGTGGAGACAAATCCACTTTATCCACTCCGTTTAAAACGCTAACTCCTAATTATCAAAAACAATGTCTCGACTTTGAGGACAAAAACTTTAATAATTTTTAAATAATTAAATCTAAAAATGAAAAAAGAATGTGCGGGTACTTTTTGGCACGAAGGGAAGAAAGGTGGAGGGTTTATGGTGACCCCCAAATCCAACATTTAAGTTTTGAAAACAACTAAACGAAAAAAGGACAAGGGGGGACCACCCTCTTTTACAAAGAGGCACGTTGTCCGAAGGAGACATGATGC
>VDFB02081622.1:0-10726 GCA_007258455.2 Sequoia sempervirens
GTGAGACAAAGTAGGCAGCCCCAACCCCCACTGCCACCCACGGATCAGACCAAGAGAGACCTGGGATTTAAGAAAGCGACCCAGCCCCTCAGCCATAATAATAAACAGATAGGGAGAGAGAGGGTCCCCCTGGCGAAGGCCCCTAGTGGCACCAAACAGCTCTGAAGGTTCCCCATTCACAATGACAGAAAATGAGGAGGAAGTCACACAGCTCATAATCCAACTCACCCACTCAGAAGAAAACCCAAAGGCCAACAAAATCTTCTGAAGGAAACTCCATTTAACTCTATCATACGCTTTTGCCATATCCAGCTTAATGAACATAGACTTCTCCTTGGAAATCGCCATGGAATGAATAGCCTCCGAGGCAATCACCACCCCATCCAAAATTTGACGCCCAGCCACAAAACCTCCTTGCTCCTCAGAAATAACAACAGGCAGGCAAGATTTGAGCCGCTCAGCAATCAACTTAGTAATAATCTTATACACCACATTGCAGAGTGCAATAGGACGAAAAAGCTCAAACCTATCAGCACCCTCCTTCTTAGGAATTAGGACTAAAAAGGTAGCATTCATGGCCCTAAGCATCTGCTTGTTATGAAAAGATTCACAGACTACCTCCAACAGATCCATCTTCACAATTTCCCAAAACTCTTGGAAGAATTCAACTGGGAACCCATCAGGGCCAGGAGCCTTCCCCTTATTCATCCCAAACACCACCTCTTCCACTTCAGGTAGAGTAATCGGGCGCATGAGAGAAGCATTCAACTCATCAGAGATCAAAGGAGGAATACAAGCAAGAATCCTATTTTCCTCAACCTCAGCAGGAAGAGAGTCCTCAGTAAACAAAGTAGAGAAAAACAGGCGAGCTTCTCTGGATAGAGCCTGTTGTGAGGATAAAGCTATTCCTTCAGAGTTAACTAGAGAAGAGATATAACACTTATTCCGACGAGCCTGCACGGAGTGATGAAAGAAGGCAGTATTCCTGTCACCCTCTTGAAGCCAGTCAATCCGAGCCTTCTGTTTCCAGAAAATCTCCTCACGAAGCTCCCACTCTTCCACAGCTTTAAGAGCCTGGGATTCAGCATGCCCAAGAGCTTCTGAAAAACCAAGATCCCTAATCTGGCGAGTAATGACAGCAAGACGCTCCTGCGCTTCCCTTTTCTTAGCACGGAAATTGCCAAAACAAAGTCTATTCCATCTCTTAAGATGAAACTTAACACATTGCAACTTCTTAACAAAAGAGTACATAGCAGTACCATACGCAGGGGCTCCATCCCGCCACCACTGAGCAACAAGATTATACAAAGAAGAGTCACGCAACCACATAAGCTGAAATTTGAAAGGAGGACGCTTAGGATTAGGGAAAGGAGAAGCAGAAAACTTAATTGGCCAATGATCAGAGCCACACCAATCAAGAATCTCAGAGCCAATAACCACACTGCCCCCAACCCAAAAACTAGAAACAAGAAACCTGTCCAACCGCTCGGAAATTGCCTCCGACCCACTCCGCCTATTATTCCAAGTAAATAAGCCATTAGAAGGTTTGACATCAACAAGAGCAAGAGAGGCCACACTAGCCCGAAACAAATCTGAAGCAGGACCCAATCTCGGCAATCCACCTCTTTTCTCTTCCAAGCACAAGATAGAATTGAAATCACCCCCTAAGATCCACGGCAAAAGGGGAGCACAAGATCTAACAAACGTGATATGGGCCCACAGCTGGCTCTTACCACGGATGTCAACCGGAGCATACACATTGCTAACCAAAATAGTCTCACCAGAGTCCACAACAGAGGCCACCATAGAGATAGAGGATTGGCTAGAAATCCACCAGCAAGGAACAACCTTACGAGGATCCCAAAATAGTGCCAAACCTCCAGAATTTCCTCTAGAGCCAATACACTGACATTGCCCAGAAGACCAAATACGAGGAGCATACTGAAGCATACATTCCACCTGAAGCTTAGTCTCCTGCACACATAAAATATCAGGAGAATGAACCCTAATCAAATCCTGAATAGCTTTTTTACGGGAGGCGCTATTCAGCCCCCTTGCATTCCAAGAAAGAACAATCATGGGGAAGGCTGGGCAAAGTGGGCATCCAAGGTCTTAACAGAGCCCGATTCCACCAACAACTCCCCAGTAGATTTAATCTTGTCCACATCCTTCTTGCGACCAACCTTAAGAGACTTATCAAAATTTCCTTTCTTAAGAGGGCGCTGGAGCACTCCTAGATAAGAAGCAGAACCTCGACCCTTTCCTGAGGACGCCTCCTTAGCTAAGTCCGCTAAAATAATATCATCATTTAAAGCAGCCGGATTGTCAACAGACCCAGACCCTCCCTTTTCCAAAGGAAGAGAAGAGTCCCTAACTACAATCGCCTGTTCCAGCCCTGTATCCATACCAGTATCCCCAGACAAGATCTCAGCAGGAATCCCTTCCTCCAAGGCCTGATTGTCCAAAACCTCAAAACGATTGAAACCCTGATCACTCTGCTTATCTTTAAAGGGTCGCTTCTGACCTCTCCCCTTAGCTTTAGGTTTAGCAGGAATGAAGCCATCCTTATCAGGCCCTCGCTCAGCCTTCCCCCCTTCAGCCATAGACCCCTTGCTTTTATCTGCCTTCTCCACTGAAGGCCCTGAGGGAGAAGAAGAAGGAACCCCAGCCGTTCTGGAAGTCCGAGGACACTGACGCAGAAGGTGACCATACTCATGACAAAATCGGCACCGGAAAGGAAGGGACTCGTAATCTAGCTGTTGAATCCATGAGGCAGAGCCAATACAAATCTCCAAAGAATCTGGCAGAGGATTATTTAAATCAATTTCAACACAAATGCGAGCGAAAGAAAATACCTTTTTGTCCAAAGTATTCTGAGCAATGGCAGCCGGCTTCCCCAACAATGCCGCTATCCGTTGTAGAATATCTTCTCTCCAAAACTCCAAAGGAAGCCATGGCAGACGAACCCATACAGGAACTCGAGAAGGCAGATCCTCAGCCGCATTAAAACCCCCATGCCAGGGTTTCATAAATAAACCCACATGATTGTAAAAATACGGCCCCCCCTCAAAAACACGATTACGATCTGAGATGCAAGAAAAGTCAACCATGAAGAACCCATTCCCCGCCACCAAAATATCAAAGTCACCTTCAACCTGCCAGGTACGGCGCATCCAGGACTCCAAAGCCGAGAGGGGGGCCCGAATACCTAAAAACTTACAGATCAAAACGTGTTGAGTCCAATAAGCAAAGTCATCATGCACCGAATCTGGAGAGATAACCAAAACGGGACGAGCGTGACTCCGCGGCAAGCAACCATTCACTTTCTTGAGCTTGGAGCTCTCACCCACAAAGGATTTATTCATCATCGAAGCATGCATGTCCTTATCAAAGCCCAGAGGTGGCGACACACCCGGGTTCACCAAGCAATTGGAGACGTCAGCCATCTGTCCACGCCAGACACCCCAGGCTCAAACAAAGACCACCAGCCAAAGCACCCCGCCCTCCAGCACACACCACCACCCACGCACCTTTCCCACACCAAACCCCACCTTCCACCACACCACACTCCACCGAGCAGTCAAAGCCTGCACACCACAAAACACTACCCACGCAAAGCCACAGCCACCAAACGCCAAGCTCACCAAACGCCGCAGAAAAGAGAGGTCAGCCGAGAGCAAAGGAAGAGACACACAGATCCCCTGCGCCCAAAAGAAACCCACGCACCTAATGCAAACTTTAGACAGCAAGGAAGGAACGAGCTAGGGCTTCCGATCAAAATTGTCACACCTTTTGGCCACTGGTTAGAAATCACCGAGGAATTTCTGGTCTGCTATTGTTTTTTGGGACTTGCACTTGGCTTTGTTTAAGTGTGGATTGCTTTAGCAAGATCACCTAAAAAGGTAATATGATGAATGGGGTTTGAATCAAGGTTGTCATCATGATAATCTCTTTGCTTACCACTAGACTGTGGGTTGTTGGACAAATGAAATGCTCCATTGTCAAAGTTAAATTTAAGCTTTCGAACTGCATAACAGTATGTGAAACTGGAATTGTGATCTTTGATACCATGGCATTATTTTTTCAGCTAAAATTTAGATTTTCTTTCCATTCTCTTCCATTGTGTTATGTGCATCTAGAATGTTATGTGTACTGCAATAACTCACTGGTTGACGGTTGTCTAGGCAACTTTCATAATCTAGATAGGGATATCCGCCATGTTTATGTTGTGTCTTTAGTATTGCTTCCTCTATTTTAATCAACAATCCATATGCTCATCAAAAATATTTAATGTATATAAAATACCAGAGAAAAAGTATATTTAATTTACTGTATTATTATTATTATATTATATTTGTAACAAATCTTGGTGGTTGTTGCATGTAATTTTTTTCCAAACATAATAAATGAAATTGTAGTAAATTAAAAAAAAAAAAAAATGAATTATTATATATTATCAGATATCAAATTACATAACAGCTTGCTGGTTTCTTATTATGTCCAGAGGGTACCACTACAATCGCATGTAGATTAAAATGTCAGATTAAAACATAAGGAGGGGTCAATTTTTTATTAAATTAAGAATAGGTACAAAGCAAGGGCATCACATAGCCCTATCAAGCTCCACCAAATGATCCAACTGTTGAGACAAATCTGGGGGTAACTGAACCCGGTCCCCCAAATTCCAATCATGAATATGATTAGAAGCCCATTTGGCCAAGCAATCAGCAACAACATTCTATTCTCTAGGAATATGAGTGAAAGTAACAAACTCCAAAGAAGCACAAAGGTTAAGAATTTGACAAACAATCAAGGCCAAATGCCAGCTAACATCCTCTAAATGCTGCCTATTCAACAAGTTCACCACAACCTGAGAGTCAGATTCACATATGATCCTTTGCCATCCCAATTGAATTCCACGTTCCAGAGCCGATAAATGGCCTGAGCCTCCATAAGGTTATTAGTATGAAGACCCATATAAACAGAGAAGATAAACTGAACATCTCCAAAGCTGTCCCGACCAACACCACTAGATTAAAATGTCAGATTAAATAATGGGATAAAAATCTCATTTTACTTTTCATTCAATTCGATGATGTGAATAGGAAGAGAGAATAATATAGTTTCAGATATTTCCACAGAAATATAAATGTATGGGTATGCGAGTTCTCATTGTTGCACGAATATAGGGCATGCCAGTCCTCATTGTTGCACGAATATAGCTTCCCACTCGTAGTATTGTTCTTATTCGACGTAGTTACAATTGCCTTCTTTATCAGTTCTAATGAACAATGGAGATTTATATTCAGCTAATCAAAGAGATAATATAGTATTATCTTATCTTGTCAAAGTTTTATGTTTCTTACTGTGAATAGCCCCCTTGAAAGAAATTCATCACGCAACAAACTTGTTTAGTATCACCTCTGTAACTTGTTGGTTTAATAATGAGAATTAAAATCAACTTGGCAATTCTTTTAATCTATCAAATTTGTTTGGAAGCTTTTGAATCTGTTTGTTTTTTGATAAATTTAGAGGAAAATATAGCAGCAGAATTAAAGTCTATGATTATAGATATCACAATTCAATAGAAGGATTTGGGAAGCAAATTCAGAAGGAACTTGTAAGTTAAAGCATGAGGGAAGTGTTCCTTGATTGTTAGTGAACCTGTAGTAAGAATATGCGACATGATACCCCAAGTGTTTTGTTAGCAAGTTGTAGTTAGTTACTATTGGTTTCAATAACCTTTCCTAAGCAGCAATTCCCATTCAATCAGTTTCAGGTTTTAAATGTGTTTTGTATGGTGATATTGATTAGGAAGTTGGCAATAAAATTTGCTCATCGTTGTACATGGTTAAAATAGAAGTTGCAACAAAGACTGGTATAAGTGAGTATGTCATGTCTTTATTGTTTGAGTTAACCAATTCTTTGCAGTTTGTTGCCTTTGGTATTTCCTTAGTAGAATCATCAAGCTTTTCAGTAGCTTGGTAATAGGACATTTCATCTCATCTTCCCAATATCAATGTCATTTTAATTTCAACATTCTTATTGGTTGCTTCATCAATGCTTGAAGCAAATGTTTGGTAAGTTTAATTGTCTCCAGTTGGTTTGATTTATGTGTCATTGTGTCTTATGCTTCAAGACATTTCTTAACTTGTTCATGCTAACAAGTTTAAATTGTTATTGATTACTGTTTATTGTTCGACTTGGAATTGATGCTTACATAAACCCAACTAAAAGTAGATTGAGGAACAAATAGAACATAACAAAACAAAACCTGCTTTGAAGGCCCAATCCATTATAAGATATTCTTTGTCGGCATCATGTTGTGAAATTGATTTTTGATAAATTAACATGGTTGGAAAAATATTTTATGTTTTTAAGAAAAAAATTTAAGCACATACTTTGTTTCATTCGCTCTACTTTCAGAAATGGAAGTGATACATACATTTGAAAGAATCTTGTTTACAACCACAAATTCTGCATAAATAGATTTAATGTCAGTAACAAAATATTATAGAAATGCGCAGAAAGAACCAAAAACTAAAATATGCATAGAACCTTCCAACTTTTGAGCACAAATTTTGAGTACTGTTGTACAAAATGACTCTTTCAACATAAGTCTTGTTTAGCCTGAATCTTATCTTTAAAAGAATTAAAACATCATCTAGACTGAAATTTTTATTTTGCTAATAACTCAGGCAATTTTTTACATATTTTATTAGTCATTTTCCTCTCTTCTCACTGATAGTTGTGACTTGGTATGCCCTTATCTTAATGGAAAGACAATATTGATGTAACAAAAATGAATGTTCAAACATGTGAAAATCAGAAGTTATAGGCAGAAATTAGGTGATCATCAGAAAATATAGAAAGTTTAAAAATCCCACACCATTGCCCTTGAAATAGAATCAAGAAATGGTGATTATGACTGTCAACATAGATTGGATTAATCATCATAACACCTCCTCATATTGAATTTCTATGGGCTTCAAAAGAAAGCAGAAGGGAATTCAACACCAACAGCTCTCAAGAGAGCGTGTGGCTCTTCTATATGACACTGGACTAGGAGAAGTCTTCAACACTGAAGATGAAGTCTTGGCACATGCTACTCATAACAATCTCGATGAGGAGATTAAGAACAAGGATTGGAATTTTTAAGTGCTAGAGAAATTGTAGTACTCGCATGGGACAAAAGTAAGAAAGCAATCCAACCACACATGAGGCTTTACCCGAGATAAACCAATGTGGGAAAACTTCAGAGCCAAGTTATGCTTCTTCATGTCTGCTATCCTCTTGCAAGTTTTTACAAGCCTATTACTCAATTTGAGCCTTTACATGCTTTGTAGGTTTTGCTTATTCAACATGCTTGACCACTGTTGCTGCTTTTGTGGTCATCTACTACTTAAAGAACTCCCTTAAAGATCAGTCTTTGCAATGCCCAAGTCATCTTGAATAGCCTCTCCTTAGCGCCTTGAGGATATATTTATGCTAAAGGATTTGCATATAAGTCATATAAAGAACTTTAGTGCCCTTCACATGAAAAGAGAAAAAAATCCAATTCAACTTCCCTTTGGACGCTGAGTTTGGCTATTTTGTGCTTCCTGGAATAGATTTTGTAACAAGGAAAACTCGTCTTTGAATAGATTTTTGATCCACAATACACCTATTTCCCTTGATTTTCATATGATTTGGTAGCTATACCTTTCCCGGTTCTATCTTATTGAAGTTAAAAACATGTTTAATGACTTTTTTAAGTAATATGAACAAAGACATATAGCTTATCATCTCAATCAGCTAAACTATTATGATTTTTACAAGATAGAATTTAGGTAAGCTATTGTTGAGGCTCTTAAATTTGTTGAGGCAGTGATCAAAAAATCAAGAAGGAAACAAGAAAAGGAACTCTATGAAGTTCAGCACCTTGACCAAGATCTAAAGGAAGAAGCAAGAGAATATGCTAAAATATTGGACTTGGAGAAGCATGTGGCTGAGTTGCAAACTTGATAACTAGGATAGCAGGGCAAGTCATGACCTTACCAAGCCCCTCCATCGTAAACACCTATAATTCGCACCAATAACAATGAGGTGGCAAGGCACAATGTCATATTGACAAGTTGAATAATGAACTGGATAAATAATACACGACCTTGCTACTTGACATGGTCAAACCCAAGTGCAAAGGGCAAAGGAAATATCCAATTTTTTCTAAGAAATTGTGAAAAATTGAAGCGTGTAGAAAGGAGAGTCACATAAATACACTCTTTTAGGCAGACACCCTCTCCAAATAAAACCATGTATCATACCATAAATTTAGAATGAAGTGGTTAAATCTATAACATAACTCCATAATACCATGTGGTCAATGTAAAATAATATCATATATGCAAGGAGGGGCAGACTTTCTAATTACTTCAAAATTGATTAAATTGGTTTGACTTTCCCCTGGGAATTAATATATAAATCAATTAATCTTGCTGCCCACTCAAAACACTCTGCCTCAAACACCGACCAAGCTAAGAATGCTCAATGCGCTCCGATTTCAGTTCAATGTTTACATTAACAGCATAATGACAAGTTCCATGTCCATATTCCCACTCTCCAAGTTTAAACCGCCTCTATAATTTCTTAATGTCCCACATTATTCATTAATTTCCCCTTTGTAGTATTTGGTGTTCACTACAGAAAAATATCTTAGCGCTCTTCAGTCCACTGTTCCAATGAGCTTCTAATACAATAATTTTATGTTTCCATGCTTGTATTGACAGCCTCAAAGTAAACGTTACAGTCCCACACAGTCTTTGCCCTCATACATTGAAGCTCATAGCTTTGAATTCCTGAGTCATTTGATCATATCATAAAAAACTTTCTGCCTGCGGATAAAAATATGCAGACCACATAGGATTTTAAGTTTATGCATTGATTTTGTCATTCCTCCGCCAATATCTTTGATAAGGCATTGTACTTATTTGCTTACATATCTGTTGGATGTATTTTTCAATGGATTATTAACTAATGACTGTATGTTCTGAAATTCACCAGCTTCTTTTGATATGTAATACTTTATGTTTTTGGGTTCTTATCAGGAAGCAAGGGAGGCATAAAAAAATTATTCAAGATTCCCCTGTTTCTTAGAAAAAGAGTTCATCATAACATTCTGATTGCATACAGTAGTAAATTAATATGTTTTTTTTGGGGCATTCATCATTTCCACAAATGTAGGATTTTTATTCTTAAGCAAGTCTAATACCAGGTTTGAACATATTTCACATGCTTTCAATTAGTCTCTTTGGTATTTTAGTGATTTGTTTGCATTATTTAGTATGATTCAATATTTCATAGAGATGCTAGTTTTACTTGCTTTAAATGGACTAACAATACTAATGTGGTTCATTGTTTGAAGTTTTGTAAAATTTAGTATCCACAAAATGATACTAGAGGGAGGGCTGAACTAATGCATTTCACTTATATTTTGTTTGTATTTGAAAGTTGTTCCTAAGCACCACAAATCTGCAAACAGCTTAAACTTTAATACTCATTAGCATGGGTTAGTTAAAACTATGCAAACATAATAGTGCTCCTATGAAATAATCCAACATGTTTAATATTGCAAACAAAATTAGCAAAGTAAACTAATTGAAAGCATGAAAAACATAGTGAATACCTATTCCATAGTGGATTGGTGCAAATTTGATATGAAAAGTGGCCCTACCCAACCCTTTGACAAGCTAAATGATAAGAATTCCTTGAAGATGATAAGACAACAATAGACTCATGCATAAGAGTGGATTCAAAATGCATAACTTGTGGATCCAAAATGAGAAGAAAACCTCTTATTTATAGATGAGATTGAGAGAAGAGAGGCAAAATGGATGAATGTGGGACTAATCCTCAACCAATGGCAAATGCCACTTGTCAAGATGTGAGAGGATAAAAGGTTGAGCACATTTTGATAAATGTGCCAATAAATGATATTAGGTAGCTTTTCAAATTTGAAAGTTGGTTTGTTGGAGGGAGAAGAAAGGGTTTTAAATGCCAAGTGGGAGACATGTAAGAGAGGAGTTAAATGCTTTGTTGGAAGGACAAATCCCATTTGGAGGGATTTTCAAATTTGGAAGAATATTCTCTTTTTATGCCATGTTGAGGGAAATTAGAAGAATTAATAAATCAAAGTAAATGATTTATTGTGCAAGTGGCAAAAGCTAGAGAAAAGAGGATTAGTGTTAGAAGTTAATCATGACTTAATTAACTTTAGATAGAGATTAGTTGACATGACATTTGATTTAGATTTTAAATCAAATGGGAGGAAATAATGGACATTAGCCATTTAATTAAATACATTTGATTTAATTAAATGAAGAAACTTTAGGAGATAATTAAATAAAATGATTTATTTAATTAAAGAGATAACCTTAGGAGATTAATCAAATAAACTTGATTTATTTAATTGATGGGTGAATATGATTTAATTAAATATGAGGAATGCATGATGTCAATTTTGCATGTCTACATTTTTCCCCTCTTTGAAGCAACGTACTTGCTACGTTGGTTCAAAGAATAAACTTTCCAAGAACAAAATTCAAAAAATTTCTAATTTTTCAGATGGCCCAATGGAAAGAAGTATATTGGTACATTGCCCCCTCGAGAGATTGAGCAAAAAAATCGATTTGAGGGTTGATCTCGTGACAAAGAGGTTCAAGATGGATGTATGGATGGTTATGATGATGAT
>VDFB02081623.1:0-53522 GCA_007258455.2 Sequoia sempervirens
ATCCAACATCAAAAGATTAGACTTCATTAGTCTGCATTAACTATATTCCACAGATGTCCTAGAATGATGTACTTCCATATCTAGATCAAGGATAACATCCACACTACATAACATCATATCACTCAATAGGATAGATCATTTATGTATATCATCTGGAGCACAACCTTCCAGATGCCAGGTTTTGACATCAATGAAAACAATGCTAAGTCATCTCAACAACTTTTCAACAATCTCCCCCTTTGGCATATGGAAAAACAACAAAACTTCAAAAACACAAAACTCCAAAAATCCAAGTGCTCCCCCTTTGTCAAGCAAATCAATTCCTATTTTTGTTTTGTTTTTCTCTTCATTTTCTCCCCCTTTTTTCCATCAAAGGAAAAGGGCCCAAAAGAGCATTTAGGAGATCAAGTAAAAATAACACTTTTCACATGAAAAATCTTCTTGTACCTTACTCTCATAGGTGGAAGAATCCTTTTCCAAGCTTTTACAATAGAAACCAACAACTGTCCAGTAGAGTCAACAACATAAATGAAGATGACTAGTCCAGAGACAGGCATTGTCGTTCAAAATCCTCTGCATTAGAAAGTATCCCAAAGAGATGATCCAACCAGACCTCAACAATTTCTTTGACCAACCAGAAAGTTTTAACCAAATCTTCCCTATGTCTCTAAGTAGAAAATAACTCAGCTTGCAACTCTCCAACTCTTATTCTTTGTTTTCCATCTTTATCTTTGAAGATGTCAAAACACTTCCCAATATTGTTCAATACAGATCCAATAACTTTAGTTCTGCTTCTAAAATTATCAACAGGAGTAGACCACTAGAGATAGTACCTGTAGATGTCATACATCTCCTTATGCATTCTCTTGTCTCACCAATGTGTTTTGACAAATTTTTTTGGCTTTGACACACCTTCTCTCAATCATAGCTCAGAACTTATGACCTTCAGATCCTTCCCGCAACAACCTTTCTTCAACAACTTCAACCAAATCATCTAGTAACAAGTCAGAAACATCTAAAATAGTAATACCCTTTTTGAATAGATAATCAACTAAGGCATATTCAATTCTAAGCCTACTGACCGGAGAACAGGCATACCACTTTTTACCAATCTTTTTCATATCACCTTCATCCAACACCAAGCGAACTTCATCTAGATCGAAAGAGTCAAATCTAGGCAAAGACTTTTCTTCCTTCTCCTTCTCTTCTGAGATAGTGATGACATATTTTGTGTTAACTTTTCTGCTTTTAGGTTTTGGAGGGGAACCACCAATGACAACCTCTCTCTTTCTTACTAGAGGAGGAACCCTCCTCAAACTGACCAATAGGCATAGCACTAGACACTATCACACCAGAGCATAGATTCATCTACAAGGATGAGAAATAAACTTTGCATGCACTTGCTTTATCTTCCATACATTCCAAATATCTATAAACTTGCTTTCTGAAGGGGATGTTGGACTTCCACTTAACATTCTCCTTTGATGGTAGCACACTCAAAAAGTAAAATACCAAACACATGAGCAGAGACCCAAACCAGAAGGGATAACTCTCAACCAAAGAAATTTTGACATTCTCAATTAGGTTTTCCATTATGAGGCTACACAGGTCAAATTTTCCTTCACCATCTTATGTGCAAGATACAAAGCAAGAGCCAAAGTAGAACCTTCATGATTTTTGAAATAGATTTTGTAAGTGATACCATAAGCAACATACCTTACTGTAGGATCAGTAATGGTATTTATCAGTAGAGCTTGGGTGTCTTTTTCGATATCAGTAAGTTCCTCCACATCTTTGTATTTCACCATTTTCTTCCCAGGGAGGCCACCAACACTACACAATCCAATAATAGCTTCAATGGCTTCATTAGTGATCGGATAGGGTTTGTCCAAAATGATGTTGCCATCCTTGGATCGACTCAATAGGAACAAGATAGACTCTTTGTCAGCAATCTAGGGAAATTCTCCACATAAATCATACCCAGGGAACTTACATTTTGCAATTCATCTTTCTTCAACCCTAGTTGCATTTCCTTCATCTTTTGATGATCAAATTCATCCAACTCTACTCCCTTTCAGCCATAGTGGAATACCACCACTGGATTCTTTGTCAATGGATTCCATCATCATGCTTATCTTCTTCAATCTTTTATCACTCAATGAAACTTCTTCTTCTTTGAAAACTATGAGAGATGATTTGAAAACTCCACCTTTTATCCTTAATTTCTCATGATGATTTTTCCACCAAAACTTACATCAATGACACCATCAATTGTACTTCACTTTTCAATCAGTCCGATTAAGCTTCATCATACATTACCAACCACATCAAATTTGGTCATGCCAAAAACACATCAAATTACTTCAGAGAGGGGGGATCCATCAAGATATGCATTGCAAAACTCCCCCTTGTTGTGCATGTTTTGCACACATGCCCCATTCAGAATGGGGACCCTCTCTTTCCTTCTCCTTGTCGGGTTGCTTTTGGCTTTGCCTCGTTTTGGCATGCCCTTGTGTTGGTGTTCAAGATGGTCAACAAACCTCAAAAGAGTCATCTAAAATTTGGCCATCTTATTTACCCCCTCAAATTCCAAGGTCTTTGGTCTCGGCAGGTCCCTAGCTACTGTTTGCCTTAATGTCTCAAAATTGTTGTTTGTGGGCCCTGCCAAACCTGGCTCACCAGATCTCCCCTTTCAGGTTTTCGTTTCTCATTTTCTGATTCTAACAGTCGTTCAGTGGTGGCCTTTTGTCCGTCAGGTCCTAGACCTTCTCTCGCTGCCAATTTCTCTTAGAACTTTTGAAACGGCTATTCGTCGATGTCTTCCCGGCTATCAGGCCCTGGCAATCCCACGGTTGTTTTCAAATCATCTCACCTAACTTGGGTCTACCATACAAAGAAATAAATGCATGCCATTAATGGAAATTGGCCTATAAATTTTTCTCTCGGCCCTTCATTTTACTTGAGGCATTCGAATCTAGGGAGAAACAAAGTCCCCCTTCCTTTTTTTGCATTTTTCCTTGTTCCTGCATGCTTCACATTTTTTGTCATTTTTGGACTTTTGGGACAAGTTTCCTATGGATTTGGGATGTTTTTTTTATTCCTAAGTGAACTTCCAAGGTTTCACTAAGTTTCAGGAAGTTTGGGAAATTTACTTCTGGGCTTCCGCCCCTCCGTGGTCGTTTTCTGGAACTTCATCCTTCCATGGCCATTTTCTAGGCTGCCACCTCTTCGTGGTTGTTTTTGAGCCTCCGTCCCTCCATAGCAATCTAGAAATTCCCTTCTAGGCCACCGTGTGCTCATTGTCATTTCAAAAGGGCAGCGACCCTCTGGCTTCCCCCTTCCAAACTTCTAGATTTTTCAAAATAAGTCAAATCTTAAAGAAGTATGTCTTGGCATTCTTTCTACCCCTTTTCCCATGTGCTAAAATTAAAAAATATCAAATTTTCTAAGTTTTGTGAAGTTTCAGAACTTCCTTTTTGGGACTTTGTCCCTCCATGGTCGTTTTCCAAGACTTTGTCCCTCCATGGCCATTTCTAAGACTCCATCTCTCTGTGGTTGTTTTTGGGACTTCGTCCCTCCGTGGTAATTTTCTAGGACTCCATCCCTCTATGGCCGTTTACGGGACTCCATCCCTTCATGGCCATTTTCCAAGACTCTATTCCTTTGTGGCCATTTGGGAACTTCTCTTCCAGGTCGTCGTCCCTCTACTTGTCCTCCGACATCCCTCTGCCTGTCAACTGTCGCCCATCTTTCATCGTCCTTCCGCCCTATGGCGCTCACACCCCTAAGCACACATTAATATTTATGATCCAAATGAGCTCCAAATATGAATATTATGATCTTTTTATGATGCATGGATGGGTCTAACAAGGATTTTGCAGGATTTGACTAATGTTTTCCTTGATTTGTGTATGAATGCATTTATGACACTTCATGTATACATGATTCAAGGAGCCTACCGCAAGTCCGTCGGGGAGACCCATTGAGAAAGGTGAACAAGGAATAGCACATAGCTCCTGTCACCACTCATTTATGCTTGCCTCTTCCCCTAGAAACCATTAACAGAGCTAGCATTGGAAGAAGGCCTATGTCAAGGAAGTCATTGACAAACCACAAAGGATGGACTTGAAGGTGGCGGGAGGGAGTGGTTGTTCCTCCCTCCAAACAAATGATCATGATCCATCAGGAGTTGTTTCATTAGATCGGGGACCACTAATCCATATCACAATGATGCAAATCTATAGGTGAGGTTCATTTGATCCAATGGAGAATGTTGCAAGTCCATCACAGGAAGAAGGCAACTTTCAGGTAGTTTTAGCTACAGCAAAAGGAAATCAGCTAAAGACAAAATTGCTATAGTGACTGGCCACTACAAGACAAAAAAGGGAAAGGACAAAAGATGTATTTTAAATTGATATATAATGGTGGGTAGGTGAAACCCTAGTGTACTCAAATCTGAACCACACAATGTAATTCAATCCTATCCATTCATTTGGGCTTTAGAAAACTATAAATAGGGGTCTCCCCCTCATTTGTAAATGGTTGGAGAATTGGTGTAAATACATTTTGCAACAATAGAAAGTAGCATTGCATGATCTATGGGTGTTCCTTTTGATTTTTCTCATTATGTGTGCATGGTTTACCTACCCTTTTAGTTTAGTTGTTAGTTTCTTGAATGGAAGTGGTGATGGTGATTGTTGTTTCAATATTTGATGAATTTCTAGCTCATGCTTTTTGTGGTTCATTGATGATGAATCACTTTGAAAATCTAGTCTAAGCTTCCTTCCTTCATAGTTGCAACTTAGTTTGATTACATGTGCATGATGTGTGTGTGTAATCTAAAAATCTACAGTCCTTTGAAGATGGCATTGGTTTTGTGTAACTGTAGGTTTTTCTTGGCCAAGGAAAACCTAGTTTAGGGAGTTTGTCTACTGTAGCAGCCCCATGATCATTGTTCATTCATAGTTTTAGATCCAGTAACTTCCTCTCTTCCCTGCCCTTTATCCTTTTTTTTAATAAGTGACCTATGGAAAGGTTCATTGCACATTGTAAAGCCAAATATAATGATAAAATGTAGTTCACGACTGTTGTTTGAACCTGTAGCAAATGCATTACCTAAGTCCATTTGTAGATCCAACTTCCCCACTTTGTGACTCATCCGTAAGTCTGCCTTGTGATTCCAATAAATCACATTAATCAACTAAGATATTCCAAGCATTGTCAAGACCTGATGTTAGAGACCATGGGATAGTGTTCTGAAAGCTTATTATGGAAGATTGTCTTTCAAGAGAGGTGATGCACCTATGCATTACCTGTGTTGAGAAGTGCATAAAAAACACATTAGCACCCTTGATCCAAGGAAGTTGGCTCAGATTCTGGAAGAACTTGTACCGGGATCCGGTACCACAAAAGATCCCCCCACACTTGTTTCCTTTTTCTTCCAAACCATGATGATATTCTTCTTAGATTCATTTGATTTTGCAATCTTCTTTTTATTTCCAAGCTTTTCCTGAGCAACATGTATGCATGTGTTGGCATAATGTCTTAGTTGAATTCACTTGTAACATCTTTTTCCTAACTTAACTAAGTGAACCCTAGATCTGTATTGATTACCTTTGTGACCATAACCATGGAATAGATAGCAATTACCATGAAAGAGATTATAAATTTCATTCCTTCTAGCCAAATTAGATAATTCACTTCTACAATGACTTGCTTTGTGACCAAACTTGAGAAAATTAAAGCATTGAATACTTGGTTCCTTCTTGCTTCTACACTCTACAACCTTATGTCCAAATTTTTTGCATAGAAAGCAATAGCCATTAAATGATAAGTACCTTTGAGCATTTGGTTACCTGATCGAAGGTCTTTTAGGTGTTCTATAGTTTTGGACATTACTTGTTACAATAGATCTCACTTCCAATTCAACTAATTTGTCTTTTCCCTTAGTGTTCTGATTTGAGCTTTCACCGAAGAATCCAATTCCTCCCTTATCCTTATGACATTTATGTAGGGAAAAGAGTTGATCTAGAATTATGCTACTTTCACATACTCTTGCTTCTAATTTCAGCCTTCTTAACTCTTAATCTAACTTTTCATTTTCTTCTAATTTATGTTTGATGGTATCTTTGATATTTTCTTCAATATTGTTCCATTCTTCCATTTTTTTTTTATGGTATCATTGATATCTTCTTTAGTCTTCTTGTATTCATCCAACCATAGTTTTAGATCCACAACACTTTCCTTTGACTCCTTCAATTCACGCCTGACCTCTCTATGTATTGCTTTGAATTTATGGATTTGCTCCCTTAGTTTTGAGATACAACTATTTGCTTCTTTAAGGTTTTCTTTCAATTCTTCATTTTTAGATCATGTGCTTTCCATATCATCTAACATTATCTTTAGTTCTTCCTCAAAGTAATAATCTCCTACCATCTTCTTCAAGCTACCAAGATCACCCTCAAGTGGTTAAGCTTTATCTACAAGGGACCAGGCTCTGATACCAATTGTTGAACAGACCAGATAATTGAGAGGGAGGGTGAATCAATTATCATAAAACAATTTTCATTACTTTAATTAATCTAGAGTAGGCTTATATCAATCAAATAATAATCAAACATATATGAACATGAAAGCACAAAATGACGCCATGCCCAATGAACACCAAAATTTACATGGAAACCCAAGAAGGTAAAACCATGGAGAATGTTAATTATCAATTATAAAACATCAGTTAAGGTGACACAGGTTAAGGTTATTTTTACAAGGGCTCACTGCCAAAATGCTCACTGTAGGTAAGGCTCACTTTGCAATTGAAACATCTGACTAAAAAATTGTCTCACTGACAAAAATGAACTGATGAAGTTGCATTTATATATGTATGAAGTCAGTTCCAGTTTAAAGCACAATATTTTTCTACAGCAGATCCGGTCAAGAATCTTCTACACACCTTCCTCGCACAACCTTTGTAAGGCATATTACTTCTTCCTAACACTTTCCTTTAGCTTTCTTATCACATAATCCTTCACACCCTTTTATCTACTCACACACACCATACTCCACACTTCTTACTTCATCGAACAAAATCAAATTTTACTTATACCATTCCATGCTTTCATAATCTCCTAGGTCGACCAAACATAATTTCTTCATAATCTCCTAAGTTGACCTAGCAAAAACATGTCGACTTAAAGAACAACCTTGAGATATTCAATAAGGCTTTGCACACTTGCACCGAACCCAAAAGATAGGTCACACATAAAGATCTTCTTAACACATTACCAAGGAACCCATAAATAGGTCATACATGAGATAGGTTCATTACATAACATAATTATCAAAAGATAGCAAACTTGAATTACATGAAATATATTTTGGAGCCGATAGGAATGCCACAACCAAGACCAAATCTTGATTTTCATCAATTACAATACCAATTGAAGAAACATAATTAGACATACCAAAAATTGTACCATGCTACATGAATGTCTAGATAGCAAGGATACCCAGAGTAAGCTTTGAGAATAGCATCCAACATCAAAATATTTGACCTCATTATTCTGCATTAACTTTCTTCCATGGATGTCCTAGAAAGAAGTACTACCAGATCCGGATCAAGGATAACATCCACACTACATAACATGATAGCACTTGATAGGATAGATCATTTATGTATATTATATGGAGCACAACCTTCTAGATCCTAGGTGTTGACATCAATGACAACAATACTAAGTCATCTCAACAACTTATCAACAACATGCACTGTTGATGGCTTTGAGGAAGAAAGTTAAGGCCTTGCAAGTTTTTAGAAATTTGAAATTAGTGATAAAGTAGGTCATGAAGCAATACTCATGCCATGATAGAAGAATGAAAAATTATAGGCATGGAGTGTGGGATCTAATAGAGGGATTTGATGTATTCAATATTCAATTGGTTCCCTAAAGTAAAAATCATATTGTTGATGTATTGGCTCAAGAAGCCAGTAATTTAGAGCGCTTGTCATATCCAATTTGAAGAGGTTCACAGTTGAACTCACTCCAACTCCATCAGTTCCTGACAACGTCACTAACTTCTGGGTATTTCATGATGACAATCATATTCTGGATTTCATTACTAGTTCATATGTTTTTGCTTCACAGATTATTGACGAAGTAGAACCAGAAGAATCAGAATTCGACATGGAAGGAGTGATCAATCTAAAGATGAAAATAATTCCAATGGGAATGGTACAACTAGAGAGAATATTTGATTTTGATAAAATAAGGGATCAAAATCAGCAAGCTAGAAAAGATTCAACGGATAATCAGTGCGAGACACACAACATGGGTACTATGGGAGATGTAAAGAATGTCCTCATTGGTAAATTCTATACACTAGAAGAGAAGGAAGGAATAGTTAATGCAGCATTGCATCAATATCAGGATATCATAGCATGGAGCTATGAGGATCTAAAAACATATGATACATCAATCATCATGCATGTGATCCCACTTAAACCAAATGTGAAGCCATTTAGGCAGAGGTAAAGATCGATAGATGCATTATTTGAGCCTATCATCCAGAAAGAGGTAATGAAACTATTATCTGCCCATATCATTTTTCTTGCTAGAAATTCTACTTGGGTGGCCAATCTAGTTCCATTACAGAAAAAGAATGGGGAAATCAAACTATGTGTAGATTTCATAAATCTGAACTGTGCATCTGAGAAAGACAACTATCTAGTGCCATTGTTAGATGAAGTGTTACAGATTGTAAATAGCTCTCAAATGATGTCTTTTCTCAATGGATATTTAGGTTACAATCAAGTGATGGTGTAGTATGAGGATAGACACAAAATAACTTTCACAATGAAATGGGGAACCTTCGCATATAGGAGAATGCCATTCAGGTTGATCAATGTTGGAGCAACGTTCTAGAGGGAAATGGATATTGGATTCAAGGACTTAATTGGAAAGTACGTCATTATCTATATGGATGATCTAACTGTGTTTTCCAAGAAAAGAGGAGACCATATTTCATATTTGTGTAGAGTATTCCAGAAATGCAGAGAATTTGGCATCTCCTTGAATCCAAAGAAGTGCATCATTGGAGTGACAGAAGGCAAGCTATTGGGTCATGTTATTTTAGAAAATGGTATATATATTGACCCATTTTCTATCCAATCCATACTGAAAATTCAACCTCTAGCCAATAAGAATGAAATGAAATCATTTTTTGGTAAGATCAACTTTGTCAGAAAATTCATTGTTGAAATTGTTGAAATTGTTAAACCTCTGAATTGAATGTTAAAGCAAGATGCTAAAGTAGAATGGACTCCTGAGGAAAAGAAATCATTTGAAGAAATAAAGTGAGCAATAGTTGAGGCTCCAATTTTGGTGAGTCCAAATTATTCTAAGCCATTTTACATATATTCGTTTACTTTTGAGCATTCATGTGCGAGCATGTTAACTCAAAAATCAGATCAATGGGATGAGCATCCAATTGCATTTATGAGTGCTCCCTTGAAAGATGCAAAGTTGAGATACCCTAATGTTGAAAATAAAACCTATGAACTAGTTCAAGGTTTGAAGAAGTTTAGGCATTATATTTTGAGAAAGAATATTTTTGCAATTGTTCTTGACACAGCAGTCAAGCTTTTACTGATGCAAGATGAGTTTGGGTGAAAGGAGGGATAAATGGGTGACAATGCTACAAGAATATGATATGGAGATACAAACCATGAAGCTAGTAAGAGGCCAAGCATTGACCAGAACAATGGTTGAGACTAATCCAGACCTTACAGCAAGAAGTATAACCTTGAAGATGTTTCGCCAAATGAATGGTATGATGATGTTGTGTATTATTTTCTCAATCAAAAGTACCTGGTACATCTGAATACTATGTAGAGAAGAGCCTTACATTTGAAGAGTAGTAGCTATATTTTGAAAGGTGCTATGTTGTATAATAAAATCCATGAGGATATCTATCTTTGTTTTCTTGGGAAAGAGGAAGTGGATCATGTTATGACTGAGTTTCATGAAAAGTTTGGGACAGGTCATGGTTCAGCTCCATGTACTCCAAATCATATTTTATGTGTGAGGTATTATTGGCCCACCTTGTTCAAGGATACTCATAACCACATCAAATCTTTCCATATTTGTCAAACTAGTGCCACTAAAGAAAAACATGTTGTTACATTGCAATCGGTCACTAAGGTAAGACCTTCACGTAGTGGGGATTGGACTTCATTGGTTCCATCTTTTCACATATTTTAACAATCCTGAGGTTGTTGTAGATTCCTTGTGAGGTTTGTTAAGTGAAAAATCTTAGATTTCTACTTTAGCACCACTGTGATTCTCAGCCCTGCATGTGAGCTTCATTGTTCATGGGTTGAAAAGGAAAAATCAAAAAAGAAAAAAAAAAGGGAAAAAATATTGCAAATCAAAAGAATTTCAATCTTTAGGAGGATTCAAATAACTCTATCAGGGCTATGTATTCCTAGCTAGCAGCAGAGCTATGTTTGATAGAATCACAGTGATAGCCTCATCAGGGCTATGGACACCTGACTAGTAGCAATGCACTATCTATGTTGCTTTTGGAGTTTGAATCATTCATGTAGCTTAACTTGACTGAACTTGGTTTTCTATGGTCACTAAAGGAGGGAAATGAATACATTTGCACACACTTGGATTTTCAATATGTGATGGGTTAGTTCATCCGGTATTTTTGATTCTTTAGTTTAATAGTTGACCTGGTTTGAGGATCAAAACTAGAGATTTTGAGTTCTTTATTCTAGTTTGTCATCAAAATGCTATGGAGCATTTCCCCAGCAAATTCATCATTTTTTGTTCCTTTTTCGCACACATGCCCCACCTGAGGTGGGGACCCTCTTTTCTTTATTTTTATTTTTTTTTCTTTAGACTCTTCCTTGTCCCCTTAAGGGATGGGTCCTTTGAATTTTGGATGACTTCACCTTTGCACTTTTAACAACTACATTTGTACTTTGGGTGAGTGTGTTTGCAACAATTGGCCTCATCTTCAATCATCTAAAATGACTAAGTCCCTTTAAATGATCAATTGGGCTTAGGTTCAAGAAATCCTTCTTATGGCATATTCCCTAAAAATCTCCACTTCACTTAATCCTTTCATCGGCAAATTTCCTGAAAAGTGTCTTCCATTACTAAATCCTTGCCTTCTTGGATTCCCTAAAATCCTTGTTTTCATGAAAATTTGAAATAGTCTTTGAACTTTTCTGAGGTTGGATTTTTCCCTTGTTGCATACCTTATACATCGTAAAGAATAAGCTTGAAGTTCGAACAGTGAAGCTTGAAGCCTGTTGACATGTTATCAGGATTCAAGGTTCGAGGTTCCTTAATACCTTTTACCATTTAGCAATGAATAAGACATAGTCCCAAAAACCAATGTCCACCTAGCTAGCAAGGATTAGGTTGTATGCCCGAACTCCGAACTCTGACAGGTGTTGTGGAATCCTCATACCTTGGAAATCCCCGAAACTATGCTTTTCACTAAATCTGGCTCCAAAATCTTTGTTTTCATATAATTGTCATCCTCGCGGATTCCCTGAGCCTTGGTTAAACATCTTGTCATGTTATTTATTTCATTATGTAAGTGACAGATTGTCATTAATGCTTGTTTGGGGTTCAATTTATAGTGTGATTGGAGACTTTTGGCCTCATTATGCTTTTGATATCTTGGGATTTTCATCTTTGAGGAGCTTTGAGGTGCTTGAGTGGATTGGAGACTAGGGTTTTGTACATTGTGTGTGGGGATTTCATTGGTCATCGCCTAAGGTTTTCTAAGTGCGACTTGTGTGCTTTATTTTCAACATCCAAATCACAAGATAGGGATTTAATCCATTTATTTGATTTTGCTAATGGATTTAACATGGGTTTGAATGGGTTATTTTCTTTTTGATTGCAATCTGAACTACATTTTGTGAACTCATTTCATGTCAATTTTCACTTGTATTTTGAGTGGTTTTTCATTTGCAACTTGATTTCGGTTCAATTTATTTTTCAAAATGATCATTATTTCATTTATTATGTGCATTTGAACTGGGAGATTGAGTTTATTGCATCGCCCATGAACTAGGGCTATGTTTGGTGATCAATTTAATGCATCTTGTTAATGTCCAATTGGATTGGCATAAGTTAGGTCATCATTGAGCCATGTTTGAAACATCATTGTAAATCGATTGGATTTCCCTCATATTGATTTAGGGTTAACTGGGTGCATTAATATTAAGCCATAGTTTGCTTCGCGTTGAAATAAGATTGAAATAACTCGAAGTGTAATAGACTTGGTTTGACCTGTGATGGTGATTTTGTGGTTGCATTTAAAGGATCTAATCATGGTTGAGGGGTAAACCTAGAGTCATGGTTATCTAAATCTAAAATAATTATGAAATCCTTAGAAGATTGGAAAATCTGATAGGTGTATCCTTTCATTAAATTCATGTGCCTTAGAAATTTCTAAAATGGTTTTCTTTGTCTAATCCTCCATGCTTTGGATTCCCTGATGTGTTCCCTTCCATGGAATCCTTGGACCACTACAAAGCCTAAAAGTTGATCTTTCACGAATTCTGCTTGCACACGAAAAAATCGATGAGTTGCATTTTACAAAATTCACCTACCCTTGGATTCTCTAAACATTGAGTATTCACCAAATTCCTATTTTCCTAGATTTCCTAAGTTGCATGATTATCATTTTGTGGAGTGTGACTTGTGCTTATAAGGATAAATCTTGGTTGTTGAATAAATTTATGTCATAGGGGAGTGTTATTGGATTTTTCATGTGTTTCATTATGTTTCACAAAATCTGTCTACCTGTGGATTCCCCAAGGGACTGTCTTTTGTAGATTCTGTGAGATGATGGATTACTCAAAAATTTGTAGGAAGCCAATATCCTCAAAGCTCGTGAAAACCCAAAAGCTGCTATAACTTGGTTTTGATCTCGGTTCTTTGAGTTGCATGTTGCATATGAAATATGATGATTAATTTAATATTGTAGGATTAGTTTTTCTTTTCATTTTGATTGATTATGGTGTTTTTCCTAACCCAATGCAGGTAGAATCTAGCAAGTCTAAAACTGGAAAGGAAAATTCCATTGATTCAGTTAAGGAAGAGCCAACAACTAGAGTAGAGAAGATGAAGTATGATTTTAAAGGAAGACTCCCAAAGTCTAAGATAGCTTCTCACTGGGAAAAGGTTGGAGATACAAATATGGGACATGTTGACTATAAAGACTTCAAGCAGAGAATTTATTGCAATGCTCCCACTCCATTGGCTAGAAGATTGGTGAAGACAAGATTGGCACAAGCAGCAGGATTTCCTCCATCAATGTAGTGTCCAAAGCTAATAGCAGAATGTGCCAAAAATTATGATTTATATAGGAGATTCATTGATAATCTATCCTTGAATGTCTTGTAATTACTCTTGAATGCTCTATAATTCTCTTTCTCTTGATCTCATGAAGTCACATAAAGATTCTAGGTGGAACTATGTAAAACAAGCTTATATTTATACTAAACTTGAGATTTAATCTTGAAATCCAAATAACACAAGCCGACATCAAATCTAAGGTTTGAAATAGTTGAAATCCTGCCAAAGCACACCCTAAAATGGGTGTCCTAAGTTAATGAGGACCCATTCACCACCTTGGGAAAATGGGTCCTAGCACAGTTAACTAGGACCAACTTCAGGGATTATGAAATATTATGCAAAAAGGGGGTCCTAGGACATAGTGTGGACCCATTCGCCAAGTGGAAAATGGGTCCCAGTTCACTATCCTAGGACTCAAACCTTGTCAAATTAAGTGTTATGCAACATTATTAACGAGTGTCAGTATTTATCCCTCAGAAAATGCAATAAATTAGGCTTGGATTTGAATTTAAGGGGCCAATTAAGCTCTAATTAACCTCAATTAATTAATAAAGCCCTAGATTAGTGTGAAATTATAAGAAAAAATTTTACAACACCCTAAATAAGGCACAATTAAGTCCATTTTATCATTAATTATTCATTCCCAATCTAAGCATGAAAAAAGGTTACTTTTTTCTACACTACAACATGTACAAGGCTATTGGCTTGCTAAATTCTATAAACAAAGTACAATAATCTCACACAACATACTAACAGCTAAATATTACCACCCACATCGCACTTCATAAAGAGTAATCTATCCTTTTTTGTATCAATAGCTCAATTTAAATTTAATTTTAGGTTCTACCTCTACAAAATTTAACATGTTTCCATGTCTTATCTCAAGTTTATTTGTTGGGGTTCGCATTTGAAATAAACATGTATAGTTTTTATCAATTATTAGAGTTCACTCTTTCTTTGTAAACCAAAAAACACATTAGATTTAGGGGTTAGGATTATAATGTCAAAAAAAAATATCATCCAATTTAGTAAATGCTAATTAGATTATATCGGTTAACACTCACAACATAATTATAGTTGATTATGAGGGTATTACTATGGAGGCATGCCAAGGGAGGTTGAAGTAGTGAATAGTAGAGATGAATGTGACCTATGTTTGTATGGATAAGTATGAAGTTACTTTAAGGACTATATATATATATAATGAAAGAGGTCATTTAATGGAAAATGGTGTTACTTTGAAACGAGCAAGTCATGAACAAGTTGGACCAATTCGACTATAGCTCTCCCCTATTATTGTGTTCATCATTGCACAAACTTTAACTCTACAATTTTATTTTAATATTTTTTTGTTATTTTGAAATATGAAAATGGTTTCACTGGTTTTCATTTCGAGGATATTCTACCATGAAATTTCCTTATTCTATTCTTCATTGCACAATAATTCATTTTCCAATTAGGTATTTCACAATTGTGTAGTGCATATATGTATATATATGTGCATACAAATGTACATATATATGTATGTGCATACGTATTTACATGTATGTCTATGTCAATACGTATGTACATATATATCTATGTGCATACGTATGTACATGTATGTCTATGTCAATATCTATGTACATATATATCAATGTGCATCGCATAAAATATATTTATATTCCAAGGCATAAAGAATATAAATAAATAATCCAATGTAAACAACATTAGGGTGAAACCCCGGACATTTACAGTTTTGTGAAAAATATATGCATAATATACAACATATTGGAATTTATAGTCATAAATAATTAGTATAGAACTATTAGGCATTGGTAGGCATTAAGAATTTATCTAAAATCGCTTGATCTTGTACAATGACAAACAAATATTAAAGGAAAATTGCATAGTTAAAGTTTGTGTAATGATGAAAACATGAATACAAGTGCATAGCAGAAAACCCTCTAATTGTGAACCATTGAAACCCTTTCCATATTTGGTAGTAACAACCAAATATAAAAAGCATTTCGCAGAGTGAACTATTGTGCAAGGAAGAATAGAATAAAATAATTGCAAGGCAGAATATCTTCGAAATGAAAAGCAGTGAAACCATTTTCATAGTTGAGAATAACAAACAAATATTAAAGGAAAATTGCATAGTTAAAGTTTGTGCAATGACGAACACACGAATACAAGTGCATGGTAGAAAACCCTCTAATTGTGAACCACCAAAACCATTTTTGTATTTGGTAGTAACAATCAAATATAAAAAGCATTCACAGAGTGAACTATTGTGGAAGGAAGAACAAAATAATACAATTGTATGGCAGAATATCTTTGAAATGAAAACCAATGAAACCATTTCCATATTTTGGAATAACAAATGAATATTAAAAGAAAATTACAGAGTTAAAGTTTTTCAAATGATGAACATATGAATAGAAGTGCACAGCAGAAAACCCTCAAAATGAGAAACAATAAAACCCTATGAATATTTCATAGTAACAGTCAAATATAAAAATGAATTTGCAGTGTGAATCATTGTGCAATGAAGAACACATTAATAGAAGTACATGCAAGAATATCTTTGATATAAAAACAAGTAACCATTTTCATATTTCGAAATAACAATGTAATAATGAAAAACTAGTTAAACCCATTCCATATTTCCATATTAAACCAGTTAGACCCAATTTAGAATAGAAGTGCATGGTAAGAACCAATGAAACCCTTTTCATATTTTGTCGAAAGAATCTAATAATAATGAAAAAACAATTAAAACATTGTCTAATGAAGAACACAATATTATGAATGCATGGACAAGTATATACGAAATGAAAACCAATGAAACCCTCCCCACATTTGCTACTATTAATCTTTTTCAAAGATAAATTTGCACAATGAAATTTTGTGCAAAAAATAATAGAATGATATAAGTGCATGGTGGAATACCATCAAATAGAAAGACACTGGTATAAGATGAGTGAGGTTGAAAACCTCACTTGAAAGAGAAAGGGAGCTCTCGAGAGTGCAGAGTTGAACAAAGAAGTGTGGAGAGCCAAACCAGTATGGATGTGTAACCAAACGAACACTCTAGAATAAATGCAAACAAAAGGGATGAGAATGAGCGGGATATGCGAGAATATGGAGCATTGAATGAACCTTGATCTCTATTTTACATGATTGTTAGTCTGATTAAATGTGAAGGTATGCGTAAGGCAAGTTGCTTAGTGGAGGTAACGAAGGAGGTGACGAAGAGTTAATACTAGTCGTTTAGGGTGGCGAGGCTATCAGAAGCCATGCGTCTGTCTGATGCAAAGCATGTAGATTTTTGCATTGACTAAGGTGGTGCATGGGCTCCACTTTCAGGTGGAGGGAAAAATGGACCTATTTTGAATACCTCAAATGAATCAATGCTTGATAGGTGGCAGAGTGCTCAAAATTTAAAAAAAGTAAAATTGGCAAATGCACAAGTAGAAAAGTGACATGGTGGGAAAATTTAGAATTTTTTTGGTCCATGTGGACCTCTAAAGTTAGGGTGCCCTACTTTGGGCCCCTCTCCCCTAAATCATATATTTAATTAAAATAAATCATTTAGATACAAATAGGATTTATCAAAGATAATATGTTGGCATCCTAAATCTTAAAGATCCATTATTCAATTGAAATTTGGTATACAATAGATGATTAATTATTAAGATCTTTAGTCGATCAAAATTTAATTTAAAAATATCAATTAATTAGTTGAGATATTGTACAAAGAAAGGGATCCTTTATTTTAACTATATTAAAGAAGATTTAGCATCTTGTTTTCAATTTTGAGGCTTGATAGTAAATTATAAACTAGAAATCACACCTTGGTGTGGAATAGATATGTCGATGGTTTTTTTGTTAATTTATAATTCGTATAGATAGAGCTTAGTGTTTGACATTAAGTATAGTAGAATGTAATTGTGAAATGCTTTGAACTAAGAAGAAAAGCAAATTGAAATAAATGTTTGTTTTGTGTTGGAAGATGGAATAAAAGTGCTTATTAATGATGATATATATATATATATATATATATTATTATAATGTTTGAAACTAAATAATATTGAGTATACATTCAAAACATTAAATTAGTTATTATGCATGTTTATAATATAATTTATAAACTATGAATATTAGCGAAAATTTAGAAACAATATTTAATTCTTTACTTTATTTATTTGTATAAAATGCAATGATTATTTTGATTAGCTAAATTCACTGTATTTAAATATGTTTTTTTTTAAATATAATAGTTCTTTAATTTGTAAAATATAATAATTTGCATTTTTTTTTACCTTTTTTTTAAAGACTGCAAGAGTTAGTCGAGTATCTGTCCCCATACAAACTGTAGTGCACCTGGTAAAAAAATTCACGTGACCGATGGCACTAGCATGACATGCCCTTTGATACCATAGGTTTGGGGAGAGGCTAGACCTTGTGACCTCTTCGGCTTTTTTTACCTTTATAATATGAATGTGAAGCATATTTTCTAGTCAAAATGTAGAAAGAATATATGATCATTTTCTTTCTTTCTTTATTTTTGTGATTATTTTATATTCAATTCATTGAATGGTTAGATCTTTTTCAATAGTCTTGCATCATGCTAACACATTCTCAACCGTCGATACCTTATAATTTACACTTTGAACATTAGTGGAAAATTAGAAACAATGTCTAATTCTTTGTTTTCTTTCTTTGTATAAAGTGTAATGATTAATTAGATAAGGTAAATTCAGTGTAGTAAATTATTTTTTGTAAAATATAATTATTATTATTTTAATTCGTAAAATATAATAATTATAGTTTTTTTGTTTTTTTGTTTTTGACCTTTATAATATGAATGTAAAACATATTTTCTAGTGAAAATGTAGAAAGAATATATGATTCTTTGCTTTCTTTTTTTGTATAAAGTGTTTTATTTTTTTAATATTATTTTATATTGGGTTCAGTGTCAAATATTTTTCAATGGTCAACCATCATTTTACCACTTTTTCAATCGTCAATCATTGAAGTCAGCTGATAATGTTCATATAGGGAACGCCTTCTACATAATTAATATATATTTTTTTAAAAATATTATTAAAAAATAACGTTATTTAAATTTTGTAAAGTATAAAAAATAAATTTTAGTTAATTATATTGGTCATTGACTTAAGATTATTATTTTATGATTTTGGATTAAAAAAAAAAAAAAATTAGATCATTCATTTTTTTATTTGGCATTTACACTTGTATTAAATACTTTGATAAAAAAAATCATTATGTATCATGATGGTCTAATTTGTAGAGATTCAAGTGAAGATAAAAAATTCACATTACCTTATACCTTTGTTTCTACTCATTAACTTGTTAATAGTGATTGCCATTTCCTTGATTTAGTTATTTCTATCTAGTGACAATTCACTATTTTCTTTTTATAAACCTATGGATTGGTTTAGCTAATAATGTAACAATCTTCTAAACGTTGCAAATTGTATTCGTCATCAACATAGTTGCATTTAAGATATATTTTTCTTATAAGTATCTGGTGACATGTTTGTTATTAACTTGGCCATCAAAGTAATAGATCTACATCAAAGTCTAGTTGGCATCATATAGTAAGTCTTTTCTTGAAAAGAAAAGCTCATGGCTATGTGGAGAATTTTTGTTAATTATGGTAGATTGATGGTTATTGGCCCCCTCAAGAATTATTTGAAACTCATGCAAGTGCTTCTTTTAAAGCACATTGGGTGGACTTTTGTGAATTACAGTAGATTGGTAAATCAAATTACCTTAGACCTTGGCAATCTACTACAAACATTGATTTTGAAGGAAACTAAATTTGGGTCAATCATTCAAAGAAAGTTGTAATTTATCAAGCAATGAATTCAAGTGGTCAATGTAAAGACGTGGCTTGGTCCAACTAATTGTAGTTTATCGAATAAAAAATTATTTAGTCTAACAAAGTAACTAGCATTTCTACATGACATACTTTCACAGAACTTTATATTTTGATGGATCAAACCACCCAACACTTTAATAATCTCTCAATTGGCCATAACCATTTATCTCAAGGGTGATAAATTTGAAATTTTAATAACGATTGATGCTTAGAGGATTGAGCAATGCAATCAAGTGTTAGTAATGAATGTAATTGCAATATTTTGATTAGTTCCTAGTGAGTTAGAAATTTACTTCGTAAGAAAACTTAAATAATAAATTCTCTTAAAGGTGATGTGGTGTGACACAATTTGATCAATTGCAATATATTAGTGGATTAAAGAGGTGTGCACTTGTATGAACCATAGATCAACTACAACCATTGATGCCAAAAGAAAAGACATTTCAACCACTGATTATGGTCAAAATTTAATGAGTTAAAGAGGTACTATCAAATGAATTTTGGAAGACACAAAGTATGATGTAATTGATTAAAGGGTAATTATCTAGAAACTTTGCAGGGATTTATTTCTATAAGAGAAAATGAAATGATGATGTGTGGAGTCTAGTGTTGAAATGGTGGTAGGTCTATTATGTGTATTTAGCATGTTGCTCCTTTGCAATTTTGATATAATATTGAAGAGAATCTAGATTATAGATCTCTTTGTTAGGAAATTAATGCATAATACCCAAAATATTTAATTTATTTCCTACATAACTACATGAGAGAAACACATGCATACAAGCTTACAAAACAATCATAATTCAAATATCAAATTGGCAAGCCACAAGATAACACAAGATATACCCTAAGAAAACCCTTGAGAGATAAAAAAGCTAGCCTTCAAAAGCATCCACACTCTATGTATCATTCAATAATAAATAATTACAATACACTTATCGAGTTTCCATGAATACTTCTAAAACATCAGTCTCCTCCAATACACTCTCCATTTGTCCAAACATGTAACCACACATACCATGCCATTCTTCATATATGCACACATAAGAGAAACTCAATACTATGACAAACCACTCACCTAACCAACCTTAACCACCAAACACGTGCTTGATTTTATAGATTCAAGCTCACATAAATACAACCAAGTGGTCAGATAAAACCATGTGCATCAAAACCATGAGTACATAAAACCATTGACCTCTCATTTAATTTTTGATACTAAGTTTTCACATTATTAAATACTTTTCCAATTAATTATTCTATCTCCCACACATAAAATAATTAATCCAATATTGCATAATACTTTACAAGTGGATCCAAATAAATATTTAATGTAGCTAAACACATATCTTAGATGCACCATAACTAAATGTAGTGTAGGAAAATGTATCCCTTTACATTTTCACACGTGTTTGGGCCCTCCCTGCTAAAATTTGGCTTCTTTATGCCTTATTTGATCCTATTTTGCATCCACAAGCCTTATTTAATGCATCTTTCTAACGATAATCCTGAAACATCAAATAACCAATCATAATTTAATGATTTTGGATTGTATGGCTCATATTTAGTGATTTGGGACTCATATGTCACCTTGGGCATATGGGTACCACCTAAGTTTTGGGGCTTGGTCCTAAATTTAGTATAAAAATAAACATTTCTTGAAATTTGTTTCTCAAGCTTAGCCTACTAGGACTCATACACCCCAACTGGTGTATGAGTCCTGCTTAGCTTGGACCTAATTTTAAATTTAATTCTTGGCAGGATTTTATTTTCTTAGATCTAATGTCAACTTGTAGTGTTGCAATTTTAGGAAATTTGGCATAAACAAGTATAAATACAAGGTTATTTCACATATTTTCTCCTATCAAGTTTACAAGTCATCTAGTAATTCAAGTATTCAAGCATTATAGAAAATTTGAGATCACAAGAGTTTACAAGATAATTCAAGAGGATTCAAGAGTTAATTTATTAAGCATTTTGGAGTTATATTCAAGATTCAAGCATCATGTCAAATTCATCATGTATCATGTTTGTTTTTGAGCTAACATTTGTGATGTAGGTTCTTATGATTCAAGCAAGCATTAAATTCAAGATCCATAACATACAATCAAGATTCAAGATCTACTTTCATGCTAGCCATTACCTACAAGATTGTAGCCTATATTCAAAGGGTTTGGTGAGTTGCAAGATAGAATATTTTTTCATTCATCATTCCTTCATTCTATTTGATTTCATTTGAACAAGGTTTGATTACCAAAACGGGGTTTGACCAAGGGAAAAAATTTCAAAGTTACAAAGTTGTCAAAGTTGTCATCTCTCTTGTAAGATCACGGAAAATCACCTACACGTCAAAATTCGGTGTTTCAAACTTGGAGATTGGAAAGGAAGAAAGCTACAAGATATCACTAAAGGATATCAAAGTTTTAGATCAACCTTGATAATGGTACTAAATCACCACTTGTGGCCATATGAGTCCTAGTATACCAGATTTTAAGCATTTTTTGTAGATAGTGGTTTAGCAATTCCAGATTCTGGAATCGTCCCAAAACCCTAAACTATGACTAAATCACCCCTACTAGTGTATGATTCCCAATGTGCTTCAAATTTCAAACTTTTGGGATTGCAGACCTTGTTTCAAGCCTCTTCAGTTCTCCAAGTGCACCTCTATCCTTTCTCAATTCATTATTTTTATTTTCAATTTCATATCTTGAGTTGCATAGTTAAGTTTGCATATCATGTGTATCTTCTTCTTTCCAAGCCCTTGCTTGGTGGTGAACCCCTTTTTGTCTTTAATCACACCCCCAGGACACCTTACTGTAGATCTATTTCCCTTATTTCATCCCTATATTGAGATCTCTAAGGTTTCCTTGAATGAACTTGAAGGAAATAGGTGGAAAGGTCCTAAACCCTAGCCTTTCGTGTTCCATCTCCCAAAAGGTGGAGCACATATTTCTCTTGTTTTCATTTTGGTGAACCTATCCTTTAGAACACCTTTTTTTTAGTTGGAGTGCATCATATTCCTAGATTTAGCTTACATTAACTTTTCATTAGGTCTTGCATTAGTTAATTTGTATTTAGGGTTTCTTAATCATGCATTAGTGAAAGTATATATAGGTTGTTTTTTTGCATCTTGCATCTTTGAATTTCATTTGAAATCTATAATTTCACTTATTCTAGACATCATTCAAACTAGAAAACCTAAAATTCACTCAAAATTTGTTGAAATTAGTGCAAAAACCCTTATTTGGGACTCATACACCCCTCTAGGCGATTTAGTCCCAATATAGGTTATCTTACCTAATTTTTGAGAATTTTGTGTTGACTATTTTTCCGCATTTGAACCCTACAAAAACCCTAACTAGGACTCATATGCCCCTTCGGGCGATTTAGTACCATCTTAGATCTAAATCTAAATTTTACAGCATTGAAAACCTTGTTTATGTGCTTTTGGTTATTGTTAGACCTTTGTTTCGGTTTAATGAATTTGTGTTTCATTCATTTCATTGCATCTAGCTTAATTTCATTTGAATCAAAATTAGAGAATGTCATTTATCTTGTGATCATTGCATTTATCTTGCATTTCATTTATTATCCCTTGCATGAGCTTTACAACTTGGTGTCCTATTGCTAATACTATAGTGAGACGAATGTTTGAGACTCATGTCATCCCGTGATAGCACACTCAACATGGATATTGGGTTATCTAGCTCTTTCACTCATAGTGTTGACTCTAATTCACTAGGTATGGACCATACCCTTAATAACTCTTTACCTTCATCTAGCATGGTAAGTGTTGAAACAATGGTTACTAACATTCCTCAAGAAAACATAATTCAAATCCATGAAGACTTAGCAAACCTACAACATCAAGTGAGTACTAAAAATATTCCAGCCACTGATATTCCCACCATAGATAACATACACTGCATGATTGAAAGTGAAGAAGGAATAGAACTTTCACGTAACCTAGCTTAGATTTTTGGAGAACTTACTAGTTGTGCTCAACCTTCAAACAATGTCTAAATTCAAGGAGGAACTCAAATTCCTCCTCCCACAACCATTGCCCCTATTCCTACTTATACCAACCCTTAAGTTACAACAATGATGCAACCTACTAGTAATGTCTTTCCTACCTTGGGTATTTTTGTTAGCAATTATAGTACCTTTGTGGCATCGCACATGATATCTCCTACCACTTTACCTCTCATAATCATTACATTCACTTCCCCCTCAAACACATATACACCACCACCATATTCACCTCCATCTCAAAATACAACCAATGATGCCATTCTCAACTAAATTTTGCAAAATGTTTCATCCCTTCAAAATAAAATTTCCACCATAAACTAAAATTGAAATGGCCAACCTACATACTATGTCAAAATCAATCCCTTATCCTTGGATATATAGAGAACGCCAATACCACAAAGTATAGAGATTCCTAGATTTGAGAAATATGGAGGGAAAGGAGATCCTTCTAACCATGTTTCTACTTATACTGCCTTATGTAGTGATTTTGTCCTTGAGGATAAGCTCTTGGCTAAGCTTTTCCCTCGATCCTTGAAAGATACCTCCTTAGAATGATTTTCCTTGTTACCAAATAACTCAATTCGTTCATTCAATGAACTTGTTGAGGCATTTATTAGCCATTTCCAAGTGCACATGACTCCTAAGATGACTTTAGCCGATTTGATGAGATGTAAGCAAAAAGATGATGAAAAAGTTACTGACTTTATTTCACGATACCAATCATTTTATTCCCAAATCAATGTAAACATTCTTGATCCTCACCTTCAATGGATGATCATTGAGAACTTGCAAACTAAGATACAAGATAATCTTGGCATGATGAAGTTTCCTTCCTTCATACACTTGTGTACTGCCCTTCGTGATTATCAAAACTTGGTTAGTAGTCATGATACAAAACCCACATCTATCTGACTTAAAAAGTATGAATCCGCAAATCAAAATAATTATCAACCTTTTAGGAAAAAAAATAAAGGCTTCCTTCAAATAAACCCCCCTCAACCGACTCAACATATTGATATCCAAGTGGATGCTATAAATAAGACAACTCCTTTCACATTTGGGGATTCGGCTAGAAAATTTACTTCCCTACCCAATACCCTACATAGCACAATGTTACAACTTCTAGAACAGAAAATGATCACCTTACCTCCTGTTAAAACCCCCAATCCTAATAATCCTTTACCTTCAAACTTTAGATCGAATTCTTATTGTTGTTATCATTGAAAAAATGGACACGACACAAAACATTGTAAGCATCTTAAACATCTTGTGCAAGACCTCATTGATTCTGATTGACTTCAAATTGGAGGTGTTAATTATCAAGGAAATAAGTTTTTTTCCCCTCCTAACCAAAACTTGCAAATCTTTACCAACCCTATGCCTAATCATAACATTTCATTTGTAAAGGCTAGTAAACTAAGAAGAATGATGTGATGATTGTTGACACAAATGATGACAACATTGATATTGTTCAACAAGGTCCTATAGATACTATTGCACAACATCCTATCGATGGTTTGGTTGCATTGATCAAAACTCAACCTCGTAAGGGTTGAACTAAAAATCCTCTTGACATTGCTTTCTCATCTAAGGATATTATTGGAAATGCACCTGATGGTCCTCTTTACATAGCTAACAAAATCAATGACAAGCCCACTAATGGGATATTAATTGATCTTGTCTGTGGAGAGAATGTGATCACTAAGGAATTCTTACTTGTGTATGAACTCTATCAAGAAACATATGATAAACTGAAAGCATGGATAAAAATACATAATGGTTTCTCTTGCCCTACAATGGGATCGATCACCCTTCCTTTATAAATAGAACCAAAACAATTATACATCTCATTCTCCATCATCCCAATGTCGGATCAATTATGTGTGAAGCTTGGTTATCCATGGCTACACTTCATGGAAGTTGTCCTGTCGGTTGTGCATAAATGTTTAAAGCTTCCTTTGACAATGAAATATTTACTATGCATCATAATGGCTTTAATCATGTGTCTTCCTATGGTAATTTCTCATTGGATTTCTTTTGGCCTAAGCATATGGAACCTATTAAACCAGGTGAAGATTTCATTTTCAAATCCTATCAAAATTTAAGATGAAATGTATAGTAAAACTATCCCTTAGAAACATGCCTCAACCCATGATTGAGCCTCTTACCCTTGAATAAACTATGATTGAACCTAAAGAAATTCCAAATAACCAAGACCAGCCTAAGACAGATAGTTTTCCTATCTCCTACAAAACACCAAGAGACAACGAAAACAATTTTGTCATGCCTCCTAAGATAAAAACAAGTTTACAAATCTAAAGAGAAAGTTGTTGAACAACCTCCCATGGTTCCTTCTATTCCTCCCCTTAGGGAAGAAAAGAAACCTATGGTTGATAAACCCTCTCCTATTGAACATCTAGAATACTGAGAGGGGGCGTGAATCAATATTCCATAAAACCATTCACATAGAATCCATATAACCATTATCAGAATTCTGACTGAATCAACAAGAGAGAGCATAGAAATAAATCAATGCAACCATACACATGAACACCAGGATTTTTACATGGAAAACCCAAAAAGGGAAAAATTGTTGGCCACCTACAATGACTTAACAACTAAGCCCTTAAAGCTGTGATTTAGAGATTGGAAATCTATTTGAATAGCTATCTTATTCATCATGAAGGTTCATTTAATTGTCAACCCAGGGACGTAGACTTGAAATGGGTCAGCATAATATGTGCACTAGGAATCCATAGTAGCCATAATCATCCTATAGCTAAGAAAGACATAATGCTGAAAGTAAATTGCTTAGAAAGAAGTAACATAAGTAATAAACATCAACCAACAACTATACTAAGTTGAAGTGTATGACCGAAATAAAAATTTGAGCAAACAAACAGGAAACTACTATGTCTGCTTTGGTTGCAGGAACAGTCACATAATAGAATTCTAGTGGTTGCAAGACCAGAAAATTGTCAAATTTGTAACTATTTGCTAAACAAAAAAGTAATAACTAAGCTAAAGAATGGAATGCTCACCAAGTAGGCCCCCTTGGATGAGTATCCCTTAAGAAAAACTCGGAAGCAATGAACTTATAACTTCATTTTATTCATTGAAAAGCATGATTACAATAGAGCAACATAATTGTATTATTGAAAAACTAAGAATGCAAGTACAACATTAAATCGATCAACCTTCTAAGAAGGAGCATCTGAGTCTTATTTATGGAAGGAAAAACTACTAACTAACTGCCTAGCAAGGTGGTCAACTCCAACAGGTTAGGAGGACGCCACTTTATGGAAAGCATAGAAAGTGGAAAGTAGGCTATGCATGCATGGAATTTGGTCAATCTTGTTTGCCTTAATGCAAATCTAGCATAACAGTAACTCCTATATTCACTCAACAAACTATTATAACCATTTACAGGGTAGTTACAATCTTCTATTTGAACTAGGAATTTCCCTCCATTGACTTTTGAATGATCACCTTTTTGACCTTTATGGTGAATGACCAGCTAGCAGAATCTTCCTCAATTTTGTAGGCTCTAATTATATATGCATGACAACATTAGCACACACAACAATTGCATATCTATAACTATCATAAAGTAACATTCATTAATCCACGTGTAAAATTAGCATAGATAGTTCACATAACATGTTAATGTTATTTAAAAGTTACAAAGATAAGCTTATGCCCAATGTCTATGGTTTTGAGGAAATAACATGAGAATGTCAACATCCAATTGTCAAAGTCTATGACAACAACAAATGAATAATAAACTCTATCAAAATTGAGCCATAAATTGGACTCATCAAAAACCACAGTAAGGGTTAACTCCCAATAAATTATATCTGGATACAAAATATTGCAAGGCTCACTGCTAGGACTCACTGTCCTTAAAAGGCTCACTGCCTGAATACAAAAGATGGTTGACCACCAAGATACAAAAATAGTGGCTCACTACCAAGAGATTGAACTGATAGGATACACCTTCAATGTGCAGAGTTCAATTCCAATGAAGCTCAGAATATGAAGTATTGCCTCATAGAACAATCACTCAGCAAATCTGCATGAATCCACAACTAATAAAGCATTTAGGCTCGGACCTTTCTTCCACACACACACACTTTTCTTCTCGCTCACTCTCATGCATATCTCTCCACTTTAAAACATCTTATATATATAAGTATATCTTAATCATCAATTAGGTTGGTCTAATTAAATGAAAACCAAATAATCAAAACATTCTTTATCAGCACCATAAAATATTTTATCCATGTAATGCATTGTACCAAGTTGAGTGACATCCATAAAACATAAATAGTCTCCATAATGTATTGCATATGCTAAGTCAGCCAAGACTAGAACACAATTCTCCAAACCAACAAATAATCCTCAATGCAAACACCTTCTAGATATGGGAACACATTAATTACCCATCATACCACCATCATAGAGACCATCAAAAAAACCACAACATAAGAATATTCACCTTAATAAAATGTGGAGTCTCCCACATAGTATGTCAAGCAAGGAACACAGTAGAATACAAAGTTGAACTCTGTCAGAGATAATTTTTAGCTCACGATCAAAAATGTCTCAAGATCTAGGATATAGTTGTCTAAATGATTCATGATAACATGGTTAAGAGATTAGAGTCATATCAGATCTTGTGGTGATTTTCGAACTCAAATACTAACACACTGATCCATCACAAAAGGGCATTACCGGTAGAGAGCAGCTTCTGGTAAACCAAGTAGACTTCTCATAGAGTTATCACCATGTTGACATCAATGAAAACATAGGAACAACCAACACAAACCATCCATACTTCATGCTCATGTTTCAAGGCTCCATAATCCCAACAATCTCCCCCTTTGGTATATTGATGGCAACATGCATGACAAAAACATTTTCCAATATATTGCAACTAAATACTCTGAATACTCCCCCTATCAAAAAAAAAAATCCTTTGTTAACCTCTATCTCTTCATCTCTCTATCTATATATCTCTCCATCTCTATATCTCTCCCCCTTTGACATCAATGACAAAGGACAGGAGGGTCTAGAATATATGTATATATCAAAATGTAGCCAAAAAGGTATGAACACAAAATTGAATTATCCTAAAGAAGAACCTATGAGACTCTCCAGGGTGACCTTCCATGACACTTTTCCTTCTTCCCATGAATCTTTTTCACTTATAAGAGCCTTTTGTAATAGCTCAAGTTTAGTTAAGGACTTTATACCATCTTCTAGAGTATTAGGTTTAAGATTAATCTCTGATAATTCACCAATACAACCAAGAGCACTAGAAACAGAGGTGTGCCCAAGTTTAATCATGTCTCTAAGTGCCACAAAAATCTTGATAACTTTTGTCATTTGATCTTGTAGTGAAAATAATTTGTCCTGAAGCTGTACAATGTAGGACCACCTCTAATTATCTCTATCTTCTTCTAATCTGTATGTATCTTCCTGAGTGCTCATTCAGGATTCACCATCCTTATTTCATTTCTTATGTTCAGTGTACTTCCAGACCAATCTAGGAAAAAAAAAAAAGTAGTTCATGTGCCTCTTCTTCACAACTTTGTACACACTCCAATTCGTTCATCACTTGATTGTGTGCATTTTCACATTTTTCTTTGATGTCCTCTAAATTTTCTTCATCAAAGCTAACTCTAGTAGGTACAGCAAGTCTAGAGATGTAGTCCTTCAAAGAATCAATCATTCCTCTGAGATTCTCCACAATAGAAATAGATGAATCAAAATTAGCACAGAGAATATAACCTTTTGCAATTCTTCCAAATCTTTTTGAATATTTATTCTTTCATCTCATGTTCAAACTCACTTCCTTCTGCAACTTCTTGATTAACAACACTCTTCCTTTTCTTCCCTGTTCTGTTTGCACTACTGGAGGTACCTTCTACATTCATATTCTTAGGGCTTTCCAAATGAATTTTAGAATGATTATCAACTTCAGCCTATGACACTTCATAATCTAATTCAGATATCCATACCAACCTTGATTCAATTGCTTCCATGTGACATAAATATGTAGACACAAGAAAATTGATGCTTTTGTAGTACCTTTCAACAACACTTACTGAAATCCTAAACCTTTTGTTCATCCTCATCTGAAATGTTCCAAAGAATATAGCAAGGGTAGACTCTTGTGCATCCGAGCTACCAAGATTTATCATGAAGTTCCTAATTTGATGGGCAATAGGCACTGTATTTGACCATTCTATCCTTACTATTACATATAACTCTCTCAAAAAGTAAAAGAGAAGGTAGGCAACAAGATTTCCATACTGGAATGTATTTTCTTACTCTTCTTGATTTCCTTTAAATTCTTCAAAATTTGTATATGAATTAATTCACATAATTCATAATCCATACCTCTTTTAACCATATCAACAACAATATGTACAACAACAGCAGAAACTGTGAGGTCATTGTTAGGGATACAACTGATGACCATAGCAACATACCTTATTACCGAATCAACAATTGATCTCAAATCAATCTCTTTCCCTTTAATATTTGCATCAATAACCTCAATTATCTCTTGCACATTCATAGCCTTCCATTTAGGAACTAGTCCAGAGGAACACAAACTAGTTACATCTCTGATAGCTTCTCAAGTAATCAAATGTGTCTCATCAATCCATAAAGATTCATTGTGAATTTTCCTTAAAACTATTTGAATATACTTCTTTTCAAATTCAAATAAAGGGACTTTCCTCCAAACATCCAAATTTTTCTCAACCAACACTCTATAGGCATAATGGCTCTCTTCCAATTCATTTTCCCATAGCATGCTCAACTGAACTGGCGACATTTCTTCTATCTTACTATAAAAAAATGCATAGATATCCTATGTGGGAAACACTCTCAGAGGGATGCGAGAGAATGCACCAACAAACTCTTCTGAAAGATCCTTCAAATATCTTCTCAAATTAATTTGCACTTTATCCGCACTATTCAAAATCTTTGAATTATCCATAGCAATAAAAGTGAAAGATTATGCAAACAGGAATACCTTTGTAAATTCCAACAAGAAGTGTATAGATATCCTACTTCTGGAGCTCACTTCGAATCCACTTGTTCTTTTCTTCAAACCCTGAAACAATGAATTACTCTCTAAGCTTCCTCCGCATGCTTCTCTAAAAAAACATAAGCCTCTTGAATTATTTGAATTTATTCCTTCCATTCTAAATGATTTTGCAATAAATGCTTCAATCTGCAAGTAGATTACCTCAAAAATTGTGTATGCCTCTATTCTTTCAAATTTTGTAGAATTTATCCTTCACACATGCGACTGAGAAAAATTCCTTAATTTCATTACCACATTAAATATACTTTTGTCATGATGTGACACAAGTATTGATGAGGGGTTCATTAGATTTTCTGACAGTTGCTCCCCCTTAGCCACTGCTTTACTTAGAAATTGACAAGAGTATCTACACTGGAGTTTGGCACAAATAATATTGATGATTCAACTTTCTTTCCTTCCTTTCTTCAAATCCTTTTCATTTCCTTTCTTGCTTCTTCTAGATCAATGATTTGATCATGCTTCTTCACCGGATATTATTTTTTCTTCTTCTGCAGTTATTACCAGGATGTTCTGGATTATTGTACTTATAGCAAACATCATTCTTCTTTATGTTCTATTTTTTATTCAACTTATCTTCACATAGAATAAATTTATATCCAATCTTCTTGTACTTAAGACATTTTCTGGAGAATGATAAAGAATCATTCATTTTTCTTTTGCAGTCCTTTGCCTTATGACCAAATTTCTTGCAGGAATAACAAAGACCATTGAAAGATAAATACCTTTTAGCATCATATCATTTGATAGGAGTTCTTCTGGAATTGTTTCTTAGATCCTTGATTTGTCCATCTTTTCACCCAATCTTCTTACCAGTAGATTGCTTCGCTTTATAACTTTGACCTTCCTCAAACCCTAAACCATTCTTATCCATCACTTATCTCTGAGAAGTAATCGATTCATTAAGCATTTTTGAGCTTATCTTAAATTTGTCTTCAAAACTTATTTCCTTTTCCAAATTAGATCTCAATATTTTTGCTTCTTCCTCAAGCTTTATGCATTCATCTATCTTCCTTTGAATTTCAATTTTATGATATTCTTTAGTTATTTTCTTTCCATCCAATTGTTGTAGTAGCCTGGAGATAGTTTCATTTGCCTTAACCAATAGATCACATGCTTCAACTCTTTTACTTTGCATCTTTTCAATATACTCATTCGCTTTCATCAACTTGTCCTTTAGATCTTCTATTCCTTCTGAATATCCAACAGAGACCACTTTTAGAGGAAAAAATTTCTTATATTCAAATTTTGGGACCTTTATCAAGTTGTTAGGCTCCTTCCGAGGAACCAAGCTCTGATACAAATTGTTGAACATACGGAATACTAAGAAGGGGGGGTGAATCAGTATTCCATAAAACCATTCACATAGTATTCACATAGAATCCATATAACCATTATCACAATTCTAAGTGAATCAACAAGAGAGAGCATAGAAACAAATCAATGCAACCATACACATGAACACCAGGATTTTTATGTGGAAAACCCAAAAAGGGAAAAACCACAGTGAGGGTTAACTCACAATATATTATACCTAGATACAAAATATTAAAGGGCTCACTGACAAGACTCATTGTGCTTAAAAGGCTCACTACCTGAATACAAAATATGGTTGATGGCCAAGATACGAAGATAGTGGCTTGTTGCCAAGAGATTGAACTAATAGGATAGACCTTCAATGTGTAGGGTTTAGTTCCAATGAAGCTCACAATATGAAGTATTGCCTCACATAGTAGTTGCTCAAAAAATCTACACAAATCCACAACTGATAAAGCATTTAGGCTTAGACCTTTCTTCCACACACACACAATTTTCTTCTCGCTCACTCTCATGCATATCTCTCCACTTTAAAACACATTATATATACAAGTATATCTTAACCATCAATTAGGTCAGCCTAATTAGATGAAAAAAAAATAATCAAAACATTCTTTTTTGGCACCATAAAACATTTTATCCATGTAATTCATTGCACCAAGTCGGTTGACATCCATAAAACATAACTAGTCTCCATAATGTATTGCATACGCTAAGTCGGCCAAGACTAGAACACAATTATCCAAACCAACAAATAATCCTCAATGCAAACACCTTCTGAATCCAAGAACACATTAATTTCCCATCATACCACCAACATAGAGACCATCAAAAAAACCACAACATAAGAATATTCACCTTAATAAAATGTGGAGTCTCCCACACAGTATGTCGAGCAAGGAACATAGTAGAATATAGATTTGAACTCTGTCAGAGATAACTTTTTGCTCACATTCAAAAACATCTCAAGATCTAGGATATAGTTGTCTGAATGAGTCATGATAGCATGGTTAAGAGATTAGAGTCATATGAGATCTTGCAGTGATTTCTGAACTTAAATACCAACACAATAATCCATCACAAAAGGGAATTACTGACAAAAAGCAGCTTCTGGTAAACCAAGTAGACTTCTCATATAGTTATCACCATGTTGAAATCAATGAAAACATAGGAACAACCAAAAAGAACTATCCATACTTCATTCTCATGTCGCAAGGCTCCATAATTGCAATAGCTCCTACACAAGAACAACTTGAAAATTGTACTAAAAGAAACAGAAATGTTAGAGAATGTAGGCATAGACGTCATGCTCTTGCTTGAAGATTAAATGAAGAAAACAACAAATAAAATCAACATCAAAACTTGACTGAAGCAATACATGATGCATCTCCCTCCTTTCCACAAAAAAGATATCTTATATTGCAACTGCAACAAGAGCTAAATCCTGCTTTGGACATTATCATTCAACATCCTGTTGTGATTAACTTGGATGACGATGACGAGGTTGCTAAAATTGATGAAGAAGTGCATAATGAGTTGAATACATTGTTTTCCTCTTCTATGAGCTTAAATTATAGTTCTCCTAAGAAGAGTGTTGAACTTGGTGATGACCCTAGTACTACACTCGTTGTTGTCCCTTTGGCTAGTTGTTCACCTTCTGTATACAATGAGCAAGATTGGGATGCAAACAACCTGCTATAGGTTGACTTGCATGTGCCTTACTAGTCATGTCTTTATTTTCTTTTTCATGTTTATTTTAAGTGATTGTTTATGCATAATGTGATCCCCTATACTGTTTTGTTTGATGTATCTCTCTCTTTTTGCATTAGTTTATTTGTACCTACATTCCTCTCTATTTCGTAAACATTTAATCTTTTTCTTTGTCTTGTGTTTTCCTTTTGGGGATGACACAAGGCATTGATACATTCATGTCTCTTCCATGTTGACCCAAAATATTTTTCTTTATCTATTTGTTATCTTTTGTTTTCCTTATGGGGATAACACAAGGTGTTGAGACATTCACGTCTCTTCCATGTTGACCCAAAATCTTTTTATTTATCTTTCCTTTGTCTTGTTTCCTTCTAGGAATTACACAAGGTGTCAAGACATTTAGGTATCTTCCATGTTGACTCAAAGGTTTTTCTTTTATATTTCTCTCTTTGTGTCATTCTTCATGTTCCATGAGTATTTGAGGAATGATGACAATTCCAAGCTCTATAAAAACATTGTAGCAAAGACATACTAACCTCAAATCCATGGATCCCTCATGTTATTTTGGGGACAACACCTTATTCATGATGTAGCTTCCTTTGGAAACATATGACTTGGCATAGGGCTTTCCAAATAAGCTCTCATGTCCTCTTTATTGTTAGCATTTATAATTTGCTACTTTAAAGTAATTGCTCACAGCATGGTGTTTAGCAATTTCTTTAAAGTGGGGGCATACATTGGCATTATTCTCTTACAACTCATGTTTTGTTGTGTATTCTTCTTAATTTATGTCATGCATCTTTCGCTTTGTGGTGAAATTGGGCGTGATGTCCTTCAAAAGTGTGATCTATCTTAGCATATTATATTCCTCTTAGTGGCTTGATGTGGCACACTACATCGCCTAAGTTGTGAATATTCTATTCTTTGATTGGTCCTCTCTTGGAGACATTAGGCACAATGTTCCCTAAGTTAAGACCTTAAATGAACTAAGAAAAAATCCTTTAAACGTACCCTTACACTATTTTGCATTTACAATATCAGTTATATGGCCACCTTGCATAACACATTTTGCTTGCATGTGGAGCCATCTTATTTGTTCATGGGTGTCAAGCATACAAAGCTTTGCTCACCTCATGGATCCTATTGTTTGTGTTGTGTGGTACCTTATCAAATTTATCAAGAGGTATAGCTTTGGTATGGTTGTATGTATGGGAGACAAACTTGGACGTGACTTTCCCATAGCCACTTGCTTTTCTGTGTGAGCATAAACCGACTACGTGAGTATGTGTCTCGATGGGGGCTCACCTAGTGGATGGCCTGGGGTTCCACTAGCCCTTGTGAGCATGTGTTTTGTTTACATGGTGGACATCATTTTTCACTTGTAAATGTTCTTGGACAAACAACTTAGATCTGATCCTTAGTGTGTGGAACAAATGGTCAAAGCTTGATCCACCCCTTTTGTTTTTGTTTTTGTTTTTTCTTAATGTCTTTGGAAATGTATGCTTGTTCCTTTTTGTTGCTCCTTACATCATTTTTATGTGTGCTCTTTTGTGCCTATGTTATTTTTCTATAGGATCTTGATCCAAGGGGATTGATCATCCCTCTTGATCGTTGTCATCTTATCTCACTGGCATTGGTACATTTAGATCCCTCTTGATGCGAGTTTGTCTACTTTAGTGTGAATTTGAAGCAAGCTCATCCTCTCACTAAAATGGGGGCTAAATGTAGTGTATGAAAATGTATCCCTTTATATTTTTGCACTTTTTTGGGCCCCCTGCTAAAATTAGGCTTCTTTATGCCTTATTTGGTCCAATTTTGCATCCACAAGCCTTATTTAATGCATATTTTCAAGGATAATCCCAACACATATCAAATAACCAATCATAATTTAAAGGTTTTGGATTGTATGGCCCAGATTTAGTGGTATGGGAATCATATGCCACCTTGGGCGTATGGATCCCACCTAAGTTTTGGGGCGTGGTCCTGAATTTAGCATAAAACTAAACATTTTTTGAAATTTGTGTCCCAAGCTTAGCCTATTTGATACCATATGTAACAAGTACCCAATAAGCAACAATCTCCATCAAACTAATTAGCATACACATGAATAGCATTGCACAATTTCATCATCATAATGAGTAAGGAATTACTCTAGCGCTTGCACTCAAAGGAATGAAAATTTATTTGCATAAGGAGGCAACATATTCTAATAAATGTGCATATGAACATTATATCATAGCAATTTAAACATTCATGGTGTTAGGGCATACTAAGATTTACAATTGAAATATGAATCATACACTTCATAACCAATAACATATTGGAATTAGAATCTGAATTGAAATAAAGCAATTAAACCAAACCTCTCCTGCCCTTTTTCCTTAATTTGAAATAGAAGAAGGTAGAGAGAGAGAGCATCACTAGGACAATTTTTTCCCTACTACGAAGCCATAGGCTTCCCCATGCTACCCCACAAAGGGAGCCCAACCCATCACAAAGATTCTAGAAATCAGAGGCCAACATGTGTGAAATCTGCAATAACTAATATATGCATTTTATTAAAGCCCCAAGCAAAAACATCTATGCATATATCCTTCACCCATGAAGTGACTCAATTTAATTTAAATAACTTTCTCATATTTGAATTAAAATCTACTATTGTGTGAGCTTCAGTTGTGGGTGTCTAGGATTAGCAGCCCTAAAATAGTTTTGAGTGTTTTCCTTGCCCCAAGCATGTTTCCATGTTTGTTACGCATGGCCAATTATTTGGCATGAACTCACTGATTTATGTGAGTACTCATGCAAAAAAAATTTATAGTCTGACAAGTTATATGGCGATTACTCACCCTGTAGAAACCTCTGCAAGTACTCAGTGATTTTCCATGTATTCTATGAGTTTGTAATCTATGCATTCAAGCAGCAAACACCCTTCATTTGATCACCTTACCAGAGATTGTGTACAAAAACATGTAATAGAAGGGAAGCATTGAAAGGGATTCTACAACCAGCATGGTTTCCAGCCTCCAAAGGTGGCAAATATGGTGATTCAATCACTTATATTAGCAACTATTTGAGTGATAAATGATGGCACATAATGCACTTTCTTCATCTCCTTGAATCTAAGCATATATTAGTGGTTGAGTGATCAGAACAGTAGTGCTTTAGGACTGTTTTCAACCATTTGAAGGGGAATATCAACATGTTGTTCCAAGGATTAGGGTTTCAAGTTGTATGGCAGCTTTAGCAAGTGACAACCTTCAACAGTTTTTCAACCTCATTCACTTCAGATTTTAGTGACAATTTCTTGTGTTCTAATGCCAATTTCACCAAGTCTTGTGGCTAGGGTTTTGTCATACTTTCACCCAAGAGATTCAACCATGGTTTATCAGCCTTGTCAAATTCTAGAGTAATTTTCTCATTTTGTAGATGGTTCAATAAATAGGGTACTCAAGACTTAAGCTTTGTATCACCAACCCAGTCTTTCAATTGGTGGTTTCTATTTTGTTTTATTTGCTTTTTAGCTTTGAGTCTTACTGTAATGGATTGCATGAAGGCACAATATACTACTACAACAATCAAAAGAAGGCTCATCATAGTTTGTTTCTAACTTCACATGACTATTACATAAGATTTCTAGCTCTTTCATGGTTGTTGTATGAGCTTTACCAGCTTCCTCATGGTTGTTGTAGAGTGTACAACACCCCCTTATAGCCATTAATTAGTATATCTATAACAGATTTTGCATTTCCAATGAATTTATGAACCATTCATGCACAAGTATGCTTATGTTGTTGGTACCATTCACAGTTAGCAACAGTTTTATACCCTGCCTGAGACTTTTGTTTGGTACAATTAACAGTTTAATACACATTTCTTGCAATGCGAACCAAGTCCACTCAACAATGTTAGATACTATTAACAGTTTTATTCGCATTTCTTTGCAATATGTTTCTAATCCAGTCAACAAGAAAATCAACTACAAATTGACTACTTAACTGTAGATACATCTTGATGGACAAGTATACATTCAACAACATAGTAAGGTATAGAATGTAATTGATAGAAAAAATTTGGATAGATTGGAAATGTAGTTGATATCATCTACCTCCATTTACAATCAGGCCCCTTTCCAATAGCTTTTTTCATTAGGACAGATGTTTTCTCAATTATTGCTTAAGGTGAAACCAAACTTACATACTTGTAAACTAAGTAAATATGCAGTGTTACTTCACACATCCATTGTTCTCATCCCTTACCTATTGTCCTTTCTCTCCAAAAATAGAATGCACTAAGGAACCTCTTCTACTTATTTTATTACCTCCCAAGCTTCCCTCCTTGCTATGTGGGGATAAGGCAATTTTTTCCTCTATGCAAGGTGTTTAATTTGTTTTTCAAAACTTTATCACTATTGACAGCTGGCTACAAACTCATGTGCTATCATCCTTTGTTTTTACTTTATTTCTTTGGGAGGATGTGGGGCTAGCGTACCTTATCAAGGTACTATTTTTTATTTTTTTTAAAGGCTTGGGTCCCACCACTAGATTTTATCATACCTTTTAATTAGATTTTTTTAACATAATTTCTTTTCAACTTGTGGGTCCCACCTCAAAGCATAATACTTTTGTTTGGTTTTTGTTTTTCTCTATTTTGTGTTATATACTTTTTATTGAAAGGGTTATTTAAAATATTATTTCTTTTATATAAAATAAAATATGTATTTGATTTTACCAATAATTTTATTATTATTATATTTTTTTAAATTATAAATTACTTATTATAAAATGAATATAAATATGATATGGTCATTTTAATTTTAAATTGAATTTTGGCTCTCAAAGCAACACTTTAGTTACCCTTCCCAATGCAAAATGTGACTTGGAAATTGTACTATGTGCTTGTGTGTGCTACACTCATGTAAATTGCCCCCGGATGGTTAGAATCCCCTTCCCGATGAGACTATCTCTCTCTGGCGAGAGTGCATAACTGCCCTGTAACACTCCAAAAAAAAACATTAGCCCATTACAATAATAAAATTCAATCATATGACTATGTATGAGATTATAGAAGCTCATTCAAAACAACATAATTAACCTCATTCGATGTATCATTAAAACAATTAGTTTTTAACAACTAACTGAAACAATTGTTATGAAAGTTAAGTTTCACATTTAGTTGAACATCCATATCATCATGGCAATACAAAATTTAGGGTCAGGTTTCATATTCAGCTAAACATCTATACAAAATTTAGGGTTGGGTCACAATTAGGTTTGTGACATCCTTCCCCCTAAGGATGGTCATGTCTCGATGACTATATGATACAAAGGTGATCATCACAATGTCAAGTACCCAAAATCAACTCTATTCTATATCATTAAAGGAGGAAAAGTAAAATAAAATTCATGATTCGTACCTTTGCTTGTCATACCTTTGTAACTTGATTAAGTTGCCTTGAATTTCTTGGAAAATGCACCTAACATAGTCTTTGGGTCTAATCAGCAATTGAAATTTTGCACTGGTGTTAGCTTATTGCAAGGATTAAATATCTCATGAAAATCTCAAGGAGTGGATCATTTTAACATTCAACATGTTTATATGTAGATAACTTACATTAAAATTTTAATTTTTTCACTTTGAAATCATACAATTTAAAGTATCGTTAAGATAGATCATAACATGGTCATAGAAAATACATGTACTCCTCGTCTAAGTTACTTATAATAACCTTAGATAATATTACTCAATTACAAAAAAAAGAGTAAGCCACACATTAATATAATATTCTCTTCCATATTATGTAAATGAAACTTTCAAATTTTGCAAGCATCTTTTCTTATCTCTTTCAACATGATGAGTTGTTATGTAACCAGTATATCATCTCAACCCATGTCCCCTTTTTACAGTTTCTTAGGATATTGAACATTTATCCTTCATAAGATGAGAACCTCACTATATCATTCATTATTGACTCTCCAAGTCACATGTGAGAATTCATACATGAAAGATGAATACATTATAGTATCACATATGAGAAGGTGTGTTTAATACGAACTTACACTTTTGTGCAAAACTACATAAAATTTGAATGAGATAGTGAGGTTTAATTGCTTTATTTCAATTCATATTCTAATTCCAATATGTTACTAGTTATGAAGTATATGATTCATGTTTCAGTTATAATTCATAGTATGCCCTAACACCATGAATGTTTAAATTGCTATGATAGAATGTTCATATGCAAATTTATTGGAATATGTTGCCTCCTTATGCAAATAAATTTTCATTCCTTTGAGTGCAACTGCTAGAGTAATTCATTACTCATTATGATGATGAAATAGTGCAATGCTATTCATGTGTATTTCAATCAGTTTGATGGAGCTTGTTTCTTGTTGGGTACTTGTTGTTAACTCATATGCCCCAACTGGCGTATGATTCTCGCTTAGCTTGGACCTAATTTTGAATTCAATTCTTGGTAGGATTTTATTCTCCTAGATCTAATGTCGGCTTGTTGTGTTGTAATTTCAATAAATTTGGCATAAAGAAGTATAAATACAAGGCTATTTCACATATTTTATCCTAGCAAGTTTACAAGTCATCTAGCAATTCAAGTATTCAAGCATTATAGAAAATTTGAGATCACAAGAGTTTACGAGAGCATTCAAGAGTTGATTTATCAAGCATTTTGGAGCTATATTCAAGATTCAATCATCATGTCAAAGTCATCATGCATCATGTGTGTTTTTGAGCTAACATTTACATGATGTAGATTCTTATGATTCAAGCAAGCATTCAAGTCAAGATCCATAGCATACAATCAAGAGTCAAGATCTGCATTCATGCTAGCCATTACCTACAAGATTGCAACCTTTATTTCAAGGATTTGGTGAGTTGCAACATAGCATATTTGTTCATTCATCATTCCTTCATTCTATTTGATTCCATTTCAAGGTTTGATTACAAAAATAGGGTTTGACTAAGGAAAACCCCTATCCACTAACAAAACAACATTTTTCCCTCTCTTTGATGTGTGATGATTCAACCTGTAGCTCCCATGAAACACTTGCAAACAATTACCTATCACAATAGAGAAGATCTAAAAGCAAGATTGTGTTCAATAACCTAAGAATTATTATAGATGCAAATAACCTAAATAATATTACAAATGAGTGTGCATGCTTATATAAGCAAAGCACAAGCAAAACCTACATGTGGATTGACAAGATAGAGACAAGTGTTCAAATCTCATGCAATGAGACAACTTGTCCTAACTTTAGTCCAAACTAATAAAAGAATCAAACTAAAGATTAAAAATAAACTCCTAATTTTATCTTAAGTGAACTAAAGTAAAAAAGCCTCTATTAATTAATTGATGATTAATTAATTATCAGATAATGACTTATTTACTCCAATACCCCCCCTTAACATCAACTTAGGGAGAAACAAAACATGATAAAGGAAGCTAAATAAATGCAGAATGGGTCCCGAATACAAGGCTTGATGAGGTACCCATGTACATATGCAATGAATGAGGTAGAGGAGAAAACCCAGTGGGACAAAAACCCCCTGCAATGAGATAACTTGTTGCAAAGAAGCACTAGAAGAAAACTATGGAGTAACACTAGAATCCTGATTCTAACAATCAAGGAAATATAATTTTGTTTCCTATTGAAACCATATGAGAGTCACTGATTGACTCAAGGTGGAATCATGATAAAGCAATAACAGACCCAATGCCATGAAACACTGGAAAACTCACAAATTGGAATAACCCTGGAATCTATGAATCAATAGTAGATGTCTAAATAATGTATAACTGAAATGAAGTGCAAAGATCCAAGTTGCACCCTCCCAATTGTCAAAGTAATCTCCAAAACATCCATTGGGAAAATTTTGAAATAACGATCAACTTGAGACAGATATAGGAAAAAGTGCATAAATGGCAATGTAGAGCTCCTCAATACCTTTCCAACGCCACAAGAATCATGAAAACCAAAGATCATGGCAAAAAGTTATGAGCTCAGGAGCCATAAATGGAGATCTCACTTCAAACAAAAATAAATACAACAAAACTACAAAATTATAAAAAATAAACACCATTAGATAGTGCTCAGAACCATCTTTTTGATGATATCTTGTTTGCTTGATTTCAACTCTGTATGCAAAAGTTATGCCAAAAAGAAAAAAAGTTCTCCTTTAGGGAAAACTAGGGTTAGGATGGGGCTTAGAGGGTCATATGGCTACTAACATCATGCTGACATCAGTGGTTCACAAGGTTAAATTTGATGGCCATCTGGTCATCATGGCAAAAAAAACTCCCATTTCAAAAAAAAAATAGTTGCTAGAAAAGCACTCCTTATGTCAGAATATTCTTTGCTAAGGATGAAATATTCATGAGAATATTCTTTTAGCATGTATCATCGATTTGATTGAAGATTCCACTGGAATCTATTGATGTGTCACTAGATTTTTGTTGTAGCAGTCGTGTTTGAATTTCAAAGGGTCACTGCGCTTATCCTTTATCACCGTCAACTATTGGTGGACCAGTAATTTTCACTGTTGGGATTAAATTAGAGCCACCAATTTTAAAGGCCATCAAGGTTTTTGCTAGTCAATGATATGATTTGACCATTGGTACGACTACAGCCTGGCAAGGGTGGCGTACCCTGCAATCCTATAGGGGTATGAACCCCCTTTAAAAAATGATTTTTTTTATTTGCCTATTTTTCCAAAAAAAGAAAGCTTTTGATTTCTTTTCTTTTTTTCGATAAAAAAAATTCTGGAAAAAAAACAAAATAAAAGTAAAATAATTAAAAAAACCCTATCAAACCTTGGGCACAGTTATCAATGGAAGCAGGGTGGTACAGGTCCGTACGGTCGTACGCTTGTATGGATTTCTATGCAAGATGCTCTATTGCTATTTTTTTTCAACTACTCCAAAATTAATAAAATAATAGGCGTTCTTCAAGTTTTCAGCCATTCTAGACATGATGATGAGGCTCATTTTTCTCTAGGATGCACCATAAAATTTCTCAAGGCCAAATCTCTTCAAAAATTGAATAGGGGGCTACAAATTTGAGCTCTAATACCATGTTAGAATTGATGATTCAACCCATAGCTCCCATGAAACACTTGCAAGTAATTACCTATCACAATAGAGAAGATCTAAAAGCAAGATTATGCTCAATAACCTGAGAATTATTATTGATGCAAATAACCTGGATAATATTACAAATAAACGTGCATGCTTATATAAGCAAAGCACAAGCAAACCCTACATGTGGATTTGACAAGATAGAGAAAAGTGTTCTAATCTCATGCAATGAGACAACTTGTCCTAACTTTAGTCCAAACTAATAAAAGAATCAAACTAAAGATTAAAAATCAACTCCTAAGTTTAGCTTAAGTGAACTAAAGTAAAAAAGCCTCTAATAATTAATTGATGATTAATTAATTATCAGATAATGACTTATTTACTCCAACAATTTGAAAATTTAGGTTGAAGATCCATTGAAGAGCAAGATTGGAGAAAATTTGTCAAAGTTACAAAGTTGTCAAAGTTGTCATCTCTCTTGTAAGATCACAAAAAGTCACCTACAAGTCAGAATTCAATGTTTCAAACTCAAAGATTGGAAAGGAAGAAAGCTACAAGAGATCACTAGAGGATATTAGAGTTTTAGATCGACCCTGATACTAGAACTAAATCACCACTTGTGGCGTATGAGTCCCAGTATACCAAATTTCAAGCATTTTCTGTAGATATTGGTAGGACTAAATTTCCCCTACTGGCGTATGAGTCCTAGTGTGCTTCAAAAGTTAATTTTTTTGGATTGTAGACCTTGTTTCAAGCCTCTTTAGTTCTCTTGGTGCACCTCTGTCCTTTCTCAATTCATTATTCTAACTTTCAGTTTCATATCTTGAGTTGCATAGTTAAGTTTGCATATCATTTGCATCTTCTTCTTTCCAAGCCCTTGCTTGGTGGTGAACCCCCTTTTGTCTTTAATCACACCCCTAGGACACCTTATTTTATATCTATTTCCCTAATTCCATCCCTATATTGATATCTCTAAGGTTCCCTTGAATGACACTTGAAGGAAATAGATGGAAAGGTCTTAAACCCTAGCCTTTTGTGTTCCATCTCCCAAAAGGTGGAACCCCCATTTCTCTTGTTTTCACTGAATATTTATTTATTTTACATAATTAAATAATCCATGTTATGCAAGGTGTACAACACTTATTCCTAAAAATATCCCAACTTTTCTATATATTGTAGAAGGGTCAATCAATGAAACACATTATCATAGTCATACATGAAACCACATGAATCTCCAACATGCTCTCATGCTCCATCAATATACCTACAATTAAAACAAGGTGACTACCATCTCAAGAAAGAACTCCTCTCAACCTCCAACATGCCACCCATGGAAAAAAAGAAACAATCCAAAGTGAAGATGCACTAATCCGAAAAACACAAGCATCAAATCCAAGTAATAATAATGGCTCCAAGTTGTTGTCAAAGGTAAGAACCCGCATGATTAGAAAATACATCCAACCATCCATACCTCCTAGGTATCAAAAATATTATTAAACTCATGCCAAAAATATATCCAACCCATAAACCTTAAATCACAAGCTTAAAGTATATAAAACTTTTCAATAAAGAACAAACATGTCTAGGAACTCCCACTACATGGGTAATGTAAAACCTAAAAATAGATCAAGGCATATCAAGTCTACCAATCAATACACATACCAATGTGTGGTAAATAATCAAAACCATGTAGTATCAAGAACAATCACAATGATCCACACATGCAACACAATGTTGCATACTCTCACAATATGTCACCATAACTCTCCAAAATCATATGAACATGAACCTCTAGAAGTAGTCATAGATCAAAAAGAGAAAACTTATAAATCATAGCATGCCCTTCTACCAACAACTCAAAGTGATAAGTTGTGACAAGTATGATCTCCTTACCAACCCCAAATGAAAATCCTCAACAACACCCAATCGTTCAATCTAATAGATCAAACAAAACATATATATCATGTACAAAAAACATGGATGTAAGCCTCTCTTAACCAAGGAAGATCAAACTCAAAATATCCATTCCCAAAAATAGGAATATTCCCATTGAGCATCTCATATGATCCTCATAAATTATAAAATCATAAAACAAATCATATGCACAAGGAGATAAAGATTATAAACACCCCTCAAATGAATTCTCCAAACTAACTATCCATAGCTCAAGATCCATATCCATGAGAAGACAAAGCATAAAATAAATACATCTAAAAATAGGATGGGAAATACCTATTAGAAGATGTAAGAGAGGGGGACCAACCATTTTTAAGGTCCTAGGTCACAGAGAACCAAGAGCAGAAGGCTGCCCTAACTTACCTCAGCTTAAAGGGGTGTTAGGAAATGTAGGATGAGGATGATGAGGACTATAAGGCCCTTCGATCACTCTACAGAATTGAAACTCAAAATGGGGATAGGCGAGCTGATTTTTAGGTTCAACACTATGCCTCAAGAATCTCTCTACCCAAGGAAAAAAGCGTGGTTTTGGGATGATAATGCGGCATGCTAGCATCTCTCAAGTGCGCTAGTGTCTGTATGACCAGAGGACTAAAGAGACAAGGTTAAACACAAGAAAATAGAGTAATAGCCTAGCTAGTGGTTTTTAGGAGAACAAAATAACATTATGAAATACAAAATGTATAGACGAATGTGATAAAGTAGATTAATGCTAGGGTGACAAAAATGATCTCATAGAAAAGCATGTTCGCCAGCTAGCTCCGAGAATACTTTCACCTACACACAATAGAGAGGAAAATTGTTGGGTGGTTGTATAGGGGCCTACCTCAGTCAGACCCCCATTTTGGTGTTTCCACCTCCATGGATAGCCAAGATAGCAATAATGGAGAAATATATGATAAAGAAAGAAATGAAGTAAAGAACACAAAAGCACTACAAAAATAGTAGGGTGTTACCCACCAAATCATAGAGGAGAGGAGTAGAAATTTTACCACCTCCACCAAGAGCTCACTAGATAATGAAGGAGAAAATGAGACGACTCAAGCTGCTGCTCCAATGGTGTTGGTTCCACACTTTCTCTACGGAGTTGATAGAGTGTTGTTGTTGTTGCTATGTAGTGCAAAGTGCTACTTGAAGGTTGAAAGTGAATGCTAGAATGCTTGGAAAGTGTGCTAAAGGATGCAAAGAGATGAACTAAATACTTAGAAGATGCAAAGAGATCAAGTTGAGTGCTTAGAATATGTGAAGAAGATGAAAAGAATGTAGGAGTGAATTTGAAGGAGAGAATGAAGAAAAGGCCATATTTGGGTCGGTTAGTCAAATGGGGTGTTACAAATCGACCTCCAATGTGAAGTGTAATGCCTCTATAGGCTCCAGACACAGGAATCTATAGGGATGTAAGCATGCCACGTGGATGTCTGTGCACCACGTGGACGTCTGCGCACCATGTGGATGTCTGCGCACCGCTCGGGTGTCCCCGACAGTTATTCCTCTGCCAACACACAAAAGAATCGCCAAGTGGAATGAATGTGGCGGGCTTATGTGGAATTTAGCCTTTGAATTTGATTTTCTAAAGTGAAGAAGGTCAAAATGAGAATTTGCATAAGGGGTGCAAATTCACTCCTATACAGAAGATAAACCACTGAGTAGACCAAGAGTGGGGAATGAGAATGCTCCTCTAGGATACCCAAAGTCGTCTTGACTCATTCCAAGAATAATCTCCTCTATAGGTCCATCATGAGCTCATGTCCATATCTAGGTGAAAGCTCCTCAGACTTCTTGTTGAAACCTCTAAAGGTTAACCATCTCAAAAAAAATCTCTAATCCCAAGAGAAATCTAGCCTCACATGAGTCTCCAAGTATCCATGAGCAGTTGAAATTGATCAATCCATGCTAAGCTCCAAATACACCACAACAGTATCATGGATCTCCCAATCAAATGACCAATGTACTCAATACTAAGAGAACTAGAAATACCACTATCAAAGATCTAACTACATAATCAAGAATACAATCATGACATCATGATCTAACATCTCCTTGTTGGAGATCTTATGCACCAATGCACACATCCTGATCTCAAGAGAACATGTATCATACAAAAAATACAACTAGTATCCATCATAAACTAAGAAACAATACTAAACATACTCTAAACCAAGGATCAACATCTTCAATCACATGAAGATAATCATCTCCTACCAATAGAACTCAAGATGTTAAAAACTCATAGTGCATAAGAATCATAGTCCAAGAATTTGTGTATGACACCCAACCACTATAGAATATCATCCATCACTAGGCGACATACACATCACTACCAAAGCTTCCACTAAACCATGATACAATATATCCATGATATCATGAAAACTATCTCGTAATTTGAAGATTAACATGGTTTGCACACATAATTGAATACTAATAGTACTAAAGTAGAACTAAGATCTCCAAGCTAAGGAAATAAATCATCATTTTCAATTAATCTCACACTAAACCATGTATCCAAGTTATCCATGAAATCATGAAAAAAAAGCTACAAGTCCTAATAACTAGTCATTCGGGCACTCTAATCATCCGTCCTCTCATCCTAATCAAATAATATAATCCTATAGACCTCAGGGCTCAAACACCAAATCAACCACGGATCTAATTTTTCAAACAAGTCCAAAAATGAGTGACCATAGTCAAGGAACCAAACAAGCATCTAAAAGATAAGAACAACCTCCTCAAACTAAAACACACTAGCACCAATCAACCACATACATGATCATGTCGTGACAGTGCTCAAATGCACCTGCATATCCATGACACATAATCATCACCATCATTGTACTTATACTCAACTCTCACCAAAACAAGATTCCAATTCTCTACACATGTCAATCTATGTCCTCAAACAAGAAGATAACCTATGTACTTATCACCATGAAAATCCAAAATTTGAAAACACCTATAAACCTGTATCAACAAGTACCAAATTTGCAAATATGTTCTACCATCATATATGTCTCATTAAAACATGTACTCCCTCAAGGTCTCACCTCTTGACTTGTTTGAATTCTCACAAAATCACACCTCAAATCTTAGGCATTTATAAGTGATCAATCAAGTATAATACTATCTTTGCACCACAATCTAAAAATATACATCATCCATTGTGTAGTACACTGTAAATTCTCTCCAACACTTATTTGAAAACAAAAATCTAATTTTGTATGCAAAATTTATGACCAAAATGGTGTTCCAAAGAAACATCTAACTTCATCGCCCCAAAAATTGATGAAAACAAAAAAATCATTGAACAAAACCTATACCACTGTGTTTCTTGAAAAAAGCTTTTTGTTGACTATTGGAGGTTGAAAATATAACACTATAGATGAAATTTATGTCCATTTAAAAAAAAAAATCCCCAATTTGGCTTATACGAGTGGTTGGTGGGTGGCCCTTGGGCAATCCACCATTGGTGGTGGTGTACCGAAGACATTTGGGAAGCATTGTGGTAGAGGGTCTTGTGGAGTGTAGCGATGAAGGGCAGATTTAAAAATATTTTAAATTTTATTTTAACTTTTAATTATTTCCCCATCGTTGGGGTTGGGGTTATAGCCTCTCCCGATTGGGGGTTGGGATCAGGGGCCTTAGAGCTTGTCATCCCAATGTGTGCCACTTGATCCAATAGGAACTAGCAAGGGATGTCACCCATGTACCGAACTCTCTAGTGTTGCTTTTCAGCGACAATACCTTGTTGACATAGGTGTCTGCATAGGGTATGAGGGTCTACAAATTCCCCACCTTATTTATTTTTTTAATTTTTTATTTATTTTTTTCTATGCATGGTTTTTAATTAAATTTTATTTACCCTTTGCAAATGTCAATAGTTGTACAACTTAAGGTAGGGGCCAAAAAAAATGCATTTTTTCACAATGGCCAAAAAAGGGCAAGTTTTATATCAATCTTCATTTCTTGACATATTAGATCTAATGGTGAGGTTTATTTTGTCTCAAGGGGTCATCTGTGAAACTTCCCCTACAAAATCCTCATATGAAGAACATCCAGGAAACCCTTTTGACCAAAAAAATTCAAACCCCAGATTTGCAATTGATAAACCTAACAAATCCACAAACCCTAAAACCCTAGATCTACAAAATAACAACTTGAAAATGTGTCTCATACCTTGAAGTGCCTCATATATTTCATTCATTTTCATGGATTCAACTTTGTACCAAATCTACTTAAAAAAGGGTTATACCAAACATGGAGCTCACACCTCCCACAACCATGAATAAAGCTTTGCTACCACTTGTTAGAAAATTAATGCATAATACCTAGAATGTTTAATCCATTTCCTACATAGCCCCATGAGAGAAAAGCATGTATGCAAGCTTACAAAATAGCCATAATACAAAAAAATAGACAAGCCACAAGATAACACAAGATATACCCTGGGAAAGCCTTCAAGAGGGAAAAACCTTGCCTTCAAAAGAATCCACACTCTATGTATTATTCAATAATAAACAATTAAATTTCACTTACAAAGTTTCCATGAATACTTATGAAACATCAAGCTCATCCAATTCACTCTTCATGTTTCCAAGCATGCAACCACACATCTCATGCCATGCTTCACAAATACACTCATAAGAGAAACTCAATACAATAATAACCCACTCACCCAACCAACCTTAACCACTAAACATATGCTTTCTTTTATAGATTCAAACTCACACAAATACAACCAAGTGGTAAGATAAAACCATGTACCTCAAAAATATAAGTACACAAAACCATTGAACCCTCATTTACTTTTTGATACTAAGTTTTCACATTATCAAATATTTTCCCAATTAATTATTCTATGTCTCCCGCACATAAAACAAATAATCCAATATTGTAACATACAATTTTACAAATGGATCTAAATAAAAATTTAATGTGGATAAACACATCTCTTATGCACCACAACTAAATATTTATTTATTTTAGATAATAAAATAGTCATTCTATGCAAGGTGTACAACACATATTCCTAACACTCTTGTGGTATTTTAATTGATTGAAGTGGCGATAAATTTGAACTATTAATTATGATTAATGCTTAGAGGATTAAGAAATGTAATCAAGTGTTGATAATGGATGTAATTGTCATATTTTGATTTGTTCCTAGTGAGTTAGCAATTTACTTCATAAGAAAATTTGAACCATGTATTCTCTTAAAGGTGATGTAGTGTGGCACAACCCGATCAATTGCAGTATATCACTGGATTAAAGAGATGTACACTTGCATGACCAATAGATCAACTGCAACCATTAATGTCAACGGTAAAGGCATGTCAACCACTCATTATGATCAACATTTAATGAGTTAAAGAGGTACAATCAAAGGAATATTTGGAAGGCACAAAGTATGATGTAATTGGTTGAAGGGTAATTATCTAGAACCTTTGTAGGGGTTTATTTATATAAGAGAAAATGAAATGATGATGTGTGGAGTCTAGTTTTGAAATGGTGGTGGGCCTATTATGTTTATTTAGCATGTTAATTGCTAATTGCACTAAGGATTTAGTGAACTCTTTGTGATTGTTGGTTGTAGCAAGGATTTAGTGAGCTAAAGCTTCTTGGCGAAATGATTATTTGAGGGTTATAGGGCATTATTTGGTCAATTATGATATATTAATTAATTAAATGGTGAACACTTTTGATAGTTCACTAATTGACTGTAATCATTGATCTCAAAGGGTGATGCATATAGGCCATTGATCACAATTCAAGTTCAAACTAGTTAGATACCATTGAGCTCCTATGGTAAAGATTAGACAAAGTTGTATTCTCTCATCATGAAACTATGCCCAAAATGAAAAAATATCTTGTGGTCAATTGTATTCTTGTAGTTTTCCATTTTAAAGGCTTTCTTGGGTAAATTCAAATACTCACCTCTATATGTAATGTTGCTATGAAATAATTGAATGGTTTCCCTAGAAATTTGTAAAGATATAATTAATTAGGGCAATTTGCTATTTTGGGAAGGAATATGTCTATATCACTTTGAGCAACTTGTGGTAAAGTGGATAAAATTTGTGATTTTTTGTCCTTATCAAAATACCCTAGAAAACCCCTTATTTCTAATGAATATACATAATTTAAAAATATAAACCCCTTGAAGTCATATGTGATTGCTAAAAGGGGGTATCTACAGAAAAAAAAAGTGGCATGTGGATATAATTCGCTAGGTTAACCAATAAATTTGTCACCCTCTAAAGTTTATTCTTTATAGAAAGGATTTAGGATGTTTTCTATTTGTGTAACAATTCTTGGCACAAATTGTTGTCATAATTCTTGTAATAAGAAGATAACCACACATCTAAAAGAAGGTCAAGTGTTAATCATCTAAGTGAGGTGAGACATGCCTTGCTATAAAATAGAGGTTATTTTTTGTTTGCTTTATCTTTTTTTGTCTTGCATTTCATAGTGTTGCTCTATCTTAAACATATTCCAAGGTTTCATATGTAGTAAGTCTTGTTCTAGAGTTCTATTCATGAAAGGTTATAAAATTCTTCGCAAGTTAATATATGATAGCTTGTTCTACATATTGTTCTCCATTTTTGGCATAATTTTTTAACAGATCTATATTTTTGTGGGTTCACATTTACTATTTTTTGTTACATGATTAGTTAGTCTTATGTTGAAACATATGCAATTTTATTTTAGCACAACATGTGGGATATTGTGGATCAATAATGGATTATTATATAATTTACATGGAAATCATTAGTTTTCTCATTTTGAGGTCATTAGCTCTGAAGTGAAAAAGTGATTCACATCAAACCATTCAAGATACATGGATTTACATTTTTATTTTGCATTAACTTTGTGATTTGATTCAATTGCCCATGGATGAAAACATTGGTCTTAACAAGTAATTGATCAATGTTCATTTTAGTAAATATATTTTTCTGTAATTTATAACTTCTCAACTAGCATATTGCTCTTAATTGTTCAACAAGAGTCAATATAGAAGTGTCATTATGAAATCCTTTAATGAATACAAATGTACGTTGTAAGTTAAAATTTTACTTAATAGATCTCTAGTTGTAAAATCATAAAGTTTAGCATAAAAGTTATCAATGACAAACTATTGGGTAAGTTTCATGTCAAAAGGTTGAGCCTTCATTTACAACATATTTGTGTTTAATTTTCCTATGAGATCAAAAGGAAATGCCCTCATGAGCCTTGGACAACTTAAAGTGTAAAAAAGTTGTGCTTGCTTTTGTACAATCAAATTACTTATGTTTTTATTATATAGCCCACCTGTCATTTAACTCGACATATTACTCGAGGTTAAGTTTTTAGTGTGCATCTTTCAAAATCATAATGAACAATTTGGAGCACCAACAAATCAATTCAAACAAAAACATTATATTAGTTTGAGAAGAATTCAATGTTTACCTTACAAGATCAAAACTAATTGCAGGGTTTTGAATATTTCAAAGTGTAGACGTCTAAATTTGGACACTTAATTTATCCAAATTCATCCCCTTTTGTCTTATTTTTGTAATACTGCTATTATTTAATTAATAGCTTTAATTCTGCCAAATCCCTAAGGTATTTAATCAATAATACCTTATCTCTTTAATCCTCCTTCCATCAATTGAATTAAATAAATATTCCATTTATTTAATTCCTCATATGTCACATCCTCCATCATTTTTATCTTATCCTAATCCTTCTTCTAATCTCATCATTAGGATGTGCACATGCCTAATCATTGATTAGGAGGTGTCACATCCTCCAACTTTTGCAAGTTGGCCTCTAATCTCTCTTAGCCACCTAACCATTCTCTAATCCTTCACTAACTAGCCTAATCAACCTCTCAAGGAATTTTTAATTCCTTTTATCCTTCCAAGGAATATTAAATTCTTTTCTCTTCCCCATGTCCTTTATGACATGTGTCCTTGCTCAACCTTATTAAAGGCCTTCCCCTTTTGGACAAGGCACTCCACTTCCCCATGTGAATTTTTAATTCACCTTTTAATCCTCCAATGCATTTAAGAAATTTTAAATTCCTTCCCTCTTCCCCATGAGAATATTTGAGGAATTTTTAATTCCTCACATGTCCTCTCACCCACATGGGGACAAGGACCTCCTTTATGAGGAGATCTTGTCCAATCCCAAGGTACTTTGTACCCCTCTCCATGTCATGTACTTCTCCTTCCACCTCATGTCCACTTCACCTTTTAAGACTAAATCACATGCCACATGTCAAGATGTGAGGGCTTGTGAGTTCTCAACTCACCTTAGCCCTATATCTTGATATTTGGTGGCTCAATCTTGGCCCTCCATTTCTTCTAGGAATTCTCAAAATTTCTATAAATACCCCCTCTTTTCTCTCATTTTGGAGGAGATCATTTTGCTAGCCAAACTCTTGCAGTTTTGTTTCTCATCTTATACTTAGCCATTTTCTTATTTTCATCCACTTGCACTCATCCTCACAACATCACTTAGCTTGCATCTACTTGACATCTAAGGAGCATACACATCAAAGATCGAAGGGCCAACCAAAGGATCGATTCGACGCAAGGTATAAAGTTCCATTTTGTTGCTTTTTATCTTGTATTGTTTCCAACTTAGGCCAATCTTGAGGTGTAGGTTGTTTTGGTGTTTATTTGCACTTTTTTACTTGCTGCTCATTTTCTAACGCTTACATTAGACCTATCACATTTCTGGCATGCCCAATGGGACCCACAAATGGGTCTCTTTCTTTCATGTTTGCTATTTTTTGCATTTTTGCAAGTCCAGGTTACAGAGTGGCGGACCTGTCCTCCTACAGTGGCGGATCTGTCCTGGAGTGGCGGACCTGTCCTGGGGTGGCGGACCTGTCCTAATAGAGTGGCGGATCTGTCCTGGAGTGGTGGACCTGTCCTGGGGTGGTGGACCTGTCCTGACAGAGTGGCAGATCTGTCCTAGAGTGGCGGACCTGTCCTGGAGTGGCGGATATGTCCTGGAGTGGCGGACCTATCCTAGAGTGGC
>VDFB02081623.1:53622-122307 GCA_007258455.2 Sequoia sempervirens
ATGTAAAGAGGACCATCAGGTGCATTTCCAATAATATCCTTATATGAGAAAGCATTTTCAAGAGGATTTTAAGTTCAACCCTTATGAGGTTGAGTTTCAATCAATGCAACCAAACCATCGATAGGATGTTGTGCAATAATATGTATAGGACCTTGTTGAACAATATCAATGTTGTCATCATTTGTGTCAATAGTCATCACATCATTCTTCTTAGTTTACTAGCCTTTACAAATGAAATGTTATGATTAGGCATAGGGTTGGTAAAGATTTGCAAGTTTTGGTTAGGAGGGGCAACAAACTTATTTCCTTGATCATTAACACCTCCAATTTGAAGTTGATCGAAATCAATGAGGTCTTGCACAATATGCTTAAGATGCTTACAATGTTTTGTGTCGTGTCCATTTTTTCACTGATAATGATAATAAGAATTTGATCTAAAGTTCGAAGGTAAAGGCTTATTAGGATTGGGGGTTTTAACGAGAGGTAAGGTGATCATTTTTTGTTCTAGAAGTTGTAACATTGTGCTATGTAGGGTTGGGTAGGGAAGTAAATTTTCTAGCCAAATCCCCAAATGTGAAAGGAGCTGTGTTCTTTATAGCATCCACTTGGGTATCAATATGTTGAGTCGGTTGGGGGGGGTTTAGTTGAAGGAAGCCTTTATTTTGTTTCCTAAAAGGTTGATAATTATTTTGAATTGTGGATTCAGACTTTTTAGGTCAGATAGAGGTGGGTTTTGATCATGACTCCTAACTGAGTTTTGATAATCATGAAGGGCAGCACACAAGTGTATGAAGGAAGGGACTTCATCATTCCAAGCTTATATTGTTTCTTAGTTTGCAATTTCTCAATGAGCATCCATTGAAGGTGAGGATTAGGAATCTTTACATTGATTTGGGAATAAAATGATTGGTATCATGAAATAAAGTCAGTAACTTTTTCATCATCTTTTTGCTTACATCTGATCAAATCAGCTAAAGTCATCTTAGGATTCACGTGCACTTGGAAATGGCTAATAAATGCCTCAAAAATTCCATTGAATGAATGAATTGAGCTATTTGGTACCGAGGAAAACCATTCTAAGGAGGTATCTTTCAAGGACCTAGGGAAAAGGTTAGCCAAGAGCTTATCCTCAAGGAAAAAATCACTACATAAGGCGATATAAGTAGAAACATGGTTAGAAGTATCTCCTTTCCCTCCATATTTCTCAAATCTAGGAATCTCTATACTTTGTGGTATTGGAATTCTCAATATATCCAAGGATAAGGGATTTCTTTTGACATAGTATGTAGGTTGGCCATTTCAATTTTGGTTTATGATGGAAATTTTCTTTTGAAGGGATGAATTTTTTTGCAAAAGTTAGTTGAGAATGGCATCATTGGTTGTATTTTGAGATGGAGGTGAATATGGTGGGGGTGTATATGTGTTTGAGGGGGAAGTGAATGGAATACTTATGAGAGGTAAAGTGGTAGGAGATATCATGTGCAATGCCACAAAGGTACTAGAATTACTAGGAAAAATACCCAAGGTAGGAAAGACATTACTAGTAGGTTGCATCATTGTTGTAACTTAAGGGTTGGTATAAGTAGAAATAGAGGCAATGGTTGTGGGAGGAGGAATTTGAGTTCCTCCTTTAATAAGTGAAATTATAGATTTCAAATGAAATTCAATGATGAAAGATGCAAAAAAGCAACCTATATACTTTCACTAATGCATGATTTAGAAACCCTAAATACAAATTAACTAATGCAAGACCTAATGCAAAGTTAAGGGTATGTACAAGATCATCATGGAAAAAACAGGCCCTTAAGTGGCAAAAAATTCAAAAAAAATTAGAGTTAGGCAACTTGACGTAAAAATTTGAATAAGTTATCTATATTATTTCAAAAATATGTAAGAATAGAATCTATAGCAAATTGAATTGCAGTAGTTTCTGTAAACTACTAGGTTTATTTAAAAAAAAATCTATTTGGTGAAAATTTGAAATTTCTAATGTAGTAGTAATTTAAATTTCGTGGAAAAAACAGCAGCTTTAGGGTCAGTTTAAACCAATTCTAACCACAATAAATGATAATATTTTTATAATATTTTAGACATAAGTAGAGGACCTTTGCTATCCAGATGTGATGCTATTTTTTTTGTAATTTTTTTCTAAGTAAATAATTAATTATGATTTTTGCCACAAAATTAAAAAATTATAAAAAACTTGTATGTCTAAATCCACCTTTAACTCTTGGTCAAAACTTCGAAATCTATTTTTTTTAATCCTATGTATGCTTAAGCATAGAATGTGATACATGTTTCGATCCAAAATGCATACCATTTGAAAGCTATAGATGTTTTTCAATCAACCTATCAATTAGGACTTCACCATAATCAAATAGAAAATGAATAATTATTTATTCAAGTCACAAAGCATAATTTATTGGTGGAAAGTTGATAAATATCCTTTAAAAAACCCTTCTTTTCTATTTCATCAATTTTGGGTTAAAAAAAAAGGTCATCAGCCACATACCCTACAAAATACCCATCATATCGCCACTTTGGCCCATCATGATCCTCGCCACATACCCTTTAATGTAAGCTTGGGATCTAGGCAGAATTATGATGCAAATTTCAAAATAAAAAAAGGTGTTCTAAAGGATAGGTTCACCAAAAATGAAAACAAGAGAAATGTGTTCCACCTTTGGGAGATGGAACACGAAAGAAGTTAGGGTTTAGACCTTCCATTTCCTTCAAGTTTCATTCAAGGAAACCTTAGAGATCTCAATCTAGGGATGAAATTAGGGAAAGAGATCTGAAATAAGGTGTCCTAGGGGTGTGATTAAAGAAAAAGGGGGGTTCACCACCAAGCAAGGGCTTGGAAAGAAGAAGATGCAAATGATATGCAAACTTAACTATGCAACTCAAGATATGAAATTGAAAGTTAAAATAATGAACTGAGAAAGGATAAGGCTGCACTTGGAGAACTGAAGAAGCTTGAAACAAGGTCCACAATCCCAAAAGTTTGACATTTGAAGAACATTGGGAATCATACACCAGTAGGGTGATTTAGTCCCAATTTAGGGTTTTGGGATGATTCTGGAATCTGGAACTGCTAAACTAATATCTACAAAAAATGCTTAAAATCTGGTATACTAGGACTCATATGCCACAAGTGGTGATTTAGTACCAGTATTAGAGTTGATTTGAAACTCTGATATCCTCTAGTGATCTGTTGTAGCTTTCTTCCTTTCTGATCTCTGAGTTTGAAACATCGAATTCTGACGTGTAGGCGATTTTTCGTGATCTTACAAGAGAGATGAAAAATTTGAGAACTTTGTAACTTTGAAAAATTTTCTCCAATATTTCTCTTCAATGGATCTTCAACCTAAATCTACAAATAACACATCAAAGATAGGGAAAAATATCTTTTTGTTAGTGGATAGGGGTTTTCCTTGGTCAAACCCCATTTTGGTAATCAAACCTTGAAATGAAATCAAATAGAATGAAGGAATGATGAATGAACAAATATTCAATCTTGCAACTCACCAATCCCTTTGAATACAGGCTACAATCTTGTAGGTAATGGCTAGCATGAAAGCAGATCTTGACTCTTGATTGTATGTTATGGATCTTGAATTGAATGCTTGCTTGAATCATAAGAAGCTACATCACAAATGTTAGCTCAAAAACACACATGATACATGATGAATTTGAAATGATGCTTGAATCTTGAATATAACTCCAAAATGCTTGATAAATAAACTCTTGAATGCTCTTGAATTATCTTGTAAACTCTTGTGATCTCAAATTTTCTATAATGCTTGAATACTTGAATTACTAGACGACTTGTAAACTTGATAGGAGAAAATATGTGAAATAACCTTGTATTTATACTTGTTTATGCCAAATTTCCTGAAATTGCAACACTACAAGCTGACATCAGATCTAAGAGAATAAAATCCTTCCAAGAATTAAATTTAAAATTAGGTCCAAGCTAAGAAGGACTCATACGCCAGTTGGGGCATATGAGTCCTAGTAGGCTAAGCTTGAGAAACAAATTTCAAGAAATGTTTAGTTTTATGCTAAATTTAGGACCAAGCCCCAAAACTTAGGTGGGAATCATATGATCAAGGTGATGTATGAGTCCCAGATCACTAAATATGAGCCATACAATCCAAAACCATTAAATTATGATTGGTTATTTGATGTTTCAGGATTATTGTTAGAAAGATGCATTAAATAAGGCTTGTGGATGCAAAATAGGACCAAATAAGGCATAAATTTACGTGTGAAAATGTAAAGGGATACATTTTCCTACATTACATTTAGTTATGGTGCATCTAAGATATGTGTTTAGCTACATTAAATATTTATTTGGATCCACTTGTAAAGTTGTATGCAATATTGGATTAGTTATTTTATGTGTGGGAGATAGAATAATTAATTGGAAAAGTATTTAATAATGTGAAAACTTAGTATCAAAAATTAAATGAGAGGTCAATGGTTTTATGTACTCATGGTTTTGATGCACATGGTTTTATCTGACCACTTGGTTGTATTTATGTGAGCTTGAATCTATAAAATCAAGCACGTGTTTGGTGGTTAAGGTTGGTTAGGTGAGTGGTTTGTCATAGTATTGAGTTTCTCTTATGTGTGCATATATGAAGAATGGCATGGTATGTGTGGTTACATGTTTGGACAAATGGAGAGTGTATTGGAGGAGACTGATGTTTTAGAAGTATTCATGGAAACTCGATAAGTGTATTGTAATTATTTATTATTGAATGATACATAGAGGTGTTATGAGACTTTTTCCCCGTGGAAGAAAAAAAAAAAGAAAATAGAATAAAAGTAAATAAGTAAATAAATATAAGAACTAATGTAATAGTTCCTGAAAGAAAATGTAATAAAATAATAATTAGAGTTTTCACGGGATGTAATTATTATTTGTAAAAGGGTGTGTCGGTTGGAACTACCCTTTGTGTTGTATAAAACCCGTGAAAACTAAATTATTGAGGGACATGAAAAAAAAAAGGAAAATAAAGTGGAGCACATTGCGGGAATAGGGTTTCAAGGTTAGTAGGTGTGAGTAGGACGGAGAAGGGGCACTCCTACAGTGGGTGTCCAACCTGGGGTACAAGTGCGTGCACTCAGGACGGTCCTGGCCAGGGCATGGTTTTGTGGCACAAGTGTTGAGCATTGTTCCGGTGGAACCAACACTCGTGTAGAGCAGCCAAGTCTGCTTTCCTCCCAGACTACTCACAGACGGGAAGAGGCTGAACCAAGGACCATTCCAGCAATAGTTGGGGATTTCTTCTGCACATTTCAAAGATAAGTGTTAATGTTAATAAATTTTCTGAGCAATAAATTTCTTTTAAGCCCTTTAAGTTTTTTTTGAATTATTAATTTATTTACAGCATAATTTAATGTGTTTGAGTGAAATTGTTGATCAATTCATTAAATGCAATTTAATTTCAAAGTCTTTAATTGAGCTTTAAATATTATATTAGATTTTTGTATGAAATTTTATTTATTTTTAATCTTTAGAAATCAATTTAAAACATTGCATTTAAATTTGGGAATTAGTCTCATTTCATAGAGTGTGGATGCTTTTGAAGGCTAGATTTTTTACCTCTTAAGGGTTTTCTTAGGGTATATCTTGTGTTATCATGTGGCTTTCCAATTTGATATTTGAATTATGATTGTTTTGTAAGCTTGTATGCATGTGTTTCTCTCATGGAGTTATGTAGGAAATAGATTAAATATTTTGGATATTATGCATTAATTTCCTAACAAAGAGATCTATAATCTAGATTCTCTTCAATATTATATCAAAATTGCAAAGGAACAACATGCTAAATACACATAATAGGCCTACCACCATTTCAACACTAGACTCCACACATCATCATTTCATTTTCTCTTATAGAAATAAATCCCTGCAAAGTTTCTAGATAATTACCCATTAATCAATTACATCATACTTTGTGTCTTCCAAAATTCCTTTGATAGTACCTCTTTAACTCATTAAATTTTGACCATAATTAGTGGTTGAAATGTCTTTTCTTTTGGCATCAATGGTTGTAGTTGATCTATGGTTCATACAAGTGCACACCTCTTTAATCCACTAATATATTGCAATTGATCAAATTATGCCACACCACATCACCTTTAAGAGAATTTATTGTTTAAGTTTTCTTATGAAGTAAATTGCTAACTCACTAGAAACTAATCAAAATATTGCAATTACATTTAGATTGCATTGCTTAATCCTCTAAGCATCAATCGTCATTAAAATTTCAAATTTATCACCCTTGAGATCAATGGTTATGGCCAATTAAGAGATTATTAAAGTGTTGGGTGGTTTGATCCATCAAAATATAAAGTTTTGTCAAAGTATGTCATATAGAAATGCTAGTTACTTTGTTAGACTAAATAAGTTTTCATTCGATAAACTACAATTAGTTGGACCAAGCCACGTCTTTACACTGACCACTTGAATTCATTGCTTGATAAATTTCAACTTTCTTTGAATGATTGACCCAAATTTAGTTTCCTTTAACATCAATGTTTGTAGTAGATTGCCAAGGTCTAAGGTAATTTGATTTACGAATCTACTGTAATTCACAAAAGTCCACCCAATGTGCTTTAAAAGAAGCACTTGCATGAGTTTCAAATAATTCTTGAGGGGGCCAATAACCATCAATCTACCATAATTAACAAAAATTCTCCACATAGCCATGAGCTTTTCTTTTCAAGAAAAGACTTACTATATGATGCCAACTAGACTTTGATGTAGATCTATTACTTTGATGGCCAAGTTAATAACAAACATGTCACCAGATACTTATAAGAAAAATATATCTTAAATGCAACTATGTTGATGACGAATACAATTTGCAACGTTTAGAAGATTGTTACATTATTAGCTAAACCAATCCATAGGTTTATAAAAAGAAAATAGTGAATTGTCACTAGATAGAAATAACTAAATCAAGGAAATGGCAATCACTATTAACAAGTTAATGAGTAGAAACAAAGGTATAAGGTAATGTGAATTTTTTATCTTCACTTGAATCTCTACAAATTAGACCATCATGATACATAATGATTTTTTTTATCAAAGTATTTAATACAAGTGTAAATGCCAAATAAAAAAATGAATGATCTAATTTTTTTTTTTTTTTAATCCAAAATCATAAAATAATAATCTTAAGTCAATGACCAATATAATTAACTAAAATTTATTTTTTATACTTTACAAAATTTAAATAACGTTATTTTTTAATAATATTTTTAAAAAAATATATATTAATTATGTAGAAGGCGTTCCCTATATGAACATTATCAGCTGACTTCAATGATTGACGATTGAAAAAGTGGTAAAATGATGGTTGACCATTGAAAAATATTTGACACTGAACCCAATATAAAATAATATTAAAAAAATAAAACACTTTATACAAAAAAAGAAAGCAAAGAATCATATATTCTTTCTACATTTTCACTAGAAAATATGTTTTACATTCATATTATAAAGGTCAAAAACAAAAAAACAAAAAAACTATAATTATTATATTTTACGAATTAAAATAATAATAATTATATTTTACAAAAAATAATTTACTACACTGAATTTACCTTATCTAATTAATCATTACACTTTATACAAAGAAAGAAAACAAAGAATTAGACATTGTTTCTAATTTTCCACTAATGTTCAAAGTGTAAATTATAAGGTATCGACGGTTGAGAATGTGTTAGCATGATGCAAGACTATTGAAAAAGATCTAACCATTCAATGAATTGAATATAAAATAATCACAAAAATAAAGAAAGAAAGAAAATGATCATATATTCTTTCTACATTTTGACTAGAAAATATGCTTCACATTCATATTATAAAGGTAAAAAAAGCCGAAGAGGTCACAAGGTCTAGCCTCTCCCCAAACCTATGGTATCAAAGGGCATGTCATGCTAGTGCCATCGGTCACGTGAATTTTTTTACCAGGTGCACTACAGTTTGTATGGGGACAGATACTCGACTAACTCTTGCAGTCTTTAAAAAAAAGGTAAAAAAAAATGCAAATTATTATATTTTACAAATTAAAGAACTATTATATTTAAAAAAAAACATATTTAAATACAGTGAATTTAGCTAATCAAAATAATCATTGCATTTTATACAAATAAATAAAGTAAAGAATTAAATATTGTTTCTAAATTTTCGCTAATATTCATAGTTTATAAATTATATTATAAACATGCATAATAACTAATTTAATGTTTTGAATGTATACTCAATATTATTTAGTTTCAAACATTATAATAATATATATATATATATATATATATCATCATTAATAAGCACTTTTATTCCATCTTCCAACACAAAACAAACATTTATTTCAATTTGCTTTTCTTCTTAGTTCAAAGCATTTCACAATTACATTCTACTATACTTAATGTCAAACACTAAGCTCTATCTATACGAATTATAAATTAACAAAAAAACCATCGACATATCTATTCCACACCAAGGTGTGATTTCTAGTTTATAATTTACTATCAAGCCTCAAAATTGAAAACAAGATGCTAAATCTTCTTTAATATAGTTAAAATAAAGGATCCCTTTCTTTGTACAATATCTCAACTAATTAATTGATATTTTTAAATTAAATTTTGATCGACTAAAGATCTTAATAATTAATCATCTATTGTATACCAAATTTCAATTGAATAATGGATCTTTAAGATTTAGGATGCCAACATATTATCTTTGATAAATCCTATTTGTATCTAAATGATTTATTTTAATTAAATATATGATTTAGGGGAGAGGGGCCCAAAGTAGGGCACCCTAACTTTAGAGGTCCACATGGACCAAAAAAATTCTAAATTTTCCCACCATGTCACTTTTCTACTTGTGCATTTGCCAATTTTACTTTTTTTAAATTTTGAGCACTCTGCCACCTATCAAGCATTGATTCATTTGAGGTATTCAAAATAGGTCCATTTTTCCCTCCACCTGAAAGTGGAGCCCATGCACCACCTTAGTCAATGCAAAAATCTACATGCTTTGCATCAGACAGACGCATGGCTTCTGATAGCCTCGCCACCCTAAACGACTAGTATTAACTCTTCGTCACCTCCTTCGTTACCTCCACTAAGCAACTTGCCTTACGCATACCTTCACATTTAATCAGACTAACAATCATGTAAAATAGAGATCAAGGTTCATTCAATGCTCCATATTCTCGCATATCCCGCTCATTCTCATCCCTTTTGTTTGCATTTATTCTAGAGTGTTCGTTTGGTTACACATCCATACTGGTTTGGCTCTCCACACTTCTTTGTTCAACTCTGCACTCTCGAGAGCTCCCTTTCTCTTTCAAGTGAGGTTTTCAACCTCACTCATCTTATACCAGTGTCTTTCTATTTGATGGTATTCCACCATGCACTTATATCATTCTATTATTTTTTGCACAAAATTTCATTGTGCAAATTTATCTTTGAAAAAGATTAATAGTAGCAAATGTGGGGAGGGTTTCATTGGTTTTCATTTCGTATATACTTGTCCATGCATTCATAATATTGTGTTCTTCATTAGACAATGTTTTAATTGTTTTTTCATTATTATTAGATTCTTTCGACAAAATATGAAAAGGGTTTCATTGGTTCTTACCATGCACTTCTATTCTAAATTGGGTCTAACTGGTTTAATATGGAAATATGGAATGGGTTTAACTAGTTTTTCATTATTACATTGTTATTTCGAAATATGAAAATGGTTACTTGTTTTTATATCAAAGATATTCTTGCATGTACTTCTATTAATGTGTTCTTCATTGCACAATGATTCACACTGCAAATTCATTTTTATATTTGACTGTTACTATGAAATATTCATAGGGTTTTATTGTTTCTCATTTTGAGGGTTTTCTGCTGTGCACTTCTATTCATATGTTCATCATTTGAAAAACTTTAACTCTGTAATTTTCTTTTAATATTCATTTGTTATTCCAAAATATGGAAATGGTTTCATTGGTTTTCATTTCAAAGATATTCTGCCATACAATTGTATTATTTTGTTCTTCCTTCCACAATAGTTCACTCTGTGAATGCTTTTTATATTTGATTGTTACTACCAAATACAAAAATGGTTTTGGTGGTTCACAATTAGAGGGTTTTCTACCATGCACTTGTATTCGTGTGTTCGTCATTGCACAAACTTTAACTATGCAATTTTCCTTTAATATTTGTTTGTTATTCTCAACTATGAAAATGGTTTCACTGCTTTTCATTTCGAAGATATTCTGCCTTGCAATTATTTTATTCTATTCTTCCTTGCACAATAGTTCACTCTGCGAAATGCTTTTTATATTTGGTTGTTACTACCAAATATGGAAAGGGTTTCAATGGTTCACAATTAGAGGGTTTTCTGCTATGCACTTGTATTCATGTTTTCATCATTACACAAACTTTAACTATGCAATTTTCCTTTAATATTTGTTTGTCATTGTACAAGATCAAGCGATTTTAGATAAATTCTTAATGCCTACCAATGCCTAATAGTTCTATACTAATTATTTATGACTATAAATTCCAATATGTTGTATATTATGCATATATTTTTCACAAAACTGTAAATGTCCGGGGTTTCACCCTAATGTTGTTTACATTGGATTATTTATTTATATTCTTTATGCCTTGGAATATAAATATATTTTATGCGATGCACATTGATATATATGTACATAGATATTGACATAGACATACATGTACATACGTATGCACATAGATATATATGTACATACGTATTGACATAGACATACATGTAAATACGTATGCACATACATATATATGTACATTTGTATGCACATATATATACATATATGCACTACACAATTGTGAAATACCTAATTGGAAAATGAATTATTGTGCAATGAAGAATAGAATAAGGAAATTTCATGGTAGAATATCCTCGAAATGAAAACCAGTGAAACCATTTTCATATTTCAAAATAACAAAAAAATATTAAAATAAAATTGTAGAGTTAAAGTTTGTGCAATGATGAACACAATAATAGGGGAGAGCTATAGTCGAATTGGTCCAACTTGTTCATGACTTGCTCGTTTCAAAGTAACACCATTTTCCATTAAATGACCTCTTTCATTATATATATATATAGTCCTTAAAGTAACTTCATACTTATCCATACAAACATAGGTCACATTCATCTCTACTATTCACTACTTCAACCTCCCTTGGCATGCCTCCATAGTAATACCCTCATAATCAACTATAATTATGTTGTGAGTGTTAACCGATATAATCTAATTAGCATTTACTAAATTGGATGATATTTTTTTTTGACATTATAATCCTAACCCCTAAATCTAATGTGTTTTTTGGTTTACAAAGAAAGAGTGAACTCTAATAATTGATAAAAACTATACATGTTTATTTCAAATGCGAACCCCAACAAATAAACTTGAGATAAGACATGGAAACATGTTAAATTTTGTAGAGGTAGAACCTAAAATTAAATTTAAATTGAGCTATTGATACAAAAAAGGATAGATTACTCTTTATGAAGTGCGATGTGGGTGGTAATATTTAGCTGTTAGTATGTTGTGTGAGATTATTGTACTTTGTTTATAGAATTTAGCAAGCCAATAGCCTTGTACATGTTGTAGTGTAGAAAAAAGTAACCTTTTTTCATGCTTAGATTGGGAATGAATAATTAATGATAAAATGGACTTAATTGTGCCTTATTTAGGGTGTTGTAAAATTTTTTCTTATAATTTCACACTAATCTAGGGCTTTATTAATTAATTGAGGTTAATTAGAGCTTAATTGGCCCCTTAAATTCAAATCCAAGCCTAATTTATTGCATTTTCTGAGGGATAAATACTGACACTCGTTAATAATGTTGCATAACACTTAATTTGACAAGGTTTGAGTCCTAGGATAGTGAACTGGGACCCATTTTCCACTTGGCGAATGGGTCCACACTATGTCCTAGGACCCCCTTTTTGCATAATATTTCATAATCCCTGAAGTTGGTCCTAGTTAACTGTGCTAGGACCCATTTTCCCAAGGTGGTGAATGGGTCCTCATTAACTTAGGACACCCATTTTAGGGTGTGCTTTGGCAGGATTTCAACTATTTCAAACCTTAGATTTGATGTCGGCTTGTGTTATTTGGATTTCAAGATTAAATCTCAAGTTTAGTATAAATATAAGCTTGTTTTACATAGTTCCACCTAGAATCTTTATGTGACTTCATGAGATCAAGAGAAAGAGAATTATAGAGCATTCAAGAGTAATTACAAGACATTCAAGGATAGATTATCAATGAATCTCCTATATAAATCATAATTTTTGGCACATTCTGCTATTAGCTTTGGACACTACATTGATGGAGGAAATCCTGCTGCTTGTGCCAATCTTGTCTTCACCAATCTTCTAGCCAATGGAGTGGGAGCATTGCAATAAATTCTCTGCTTGAAGTCTTTATAGTCAACATGTCCCATATTTGTATCTCCAACCTTTTCCCAGTGAGAAGCTATCTTAGACTTTGGGAGTCTTCCTTTAAAATCATACTTCATCTTCTCTACTCTAGTTGTTGGCTCTTCCTTAACTGAATCAATGGAATTTTCCTTTCCAGTTTTAGACTTGCTAGATTCTACCTGCATTGGGTTAGGAAAAACACCATAATCAATCAAAATGAAAAGAAAAACTAATCCTACAATATTAAATTAATCATCATATTTCATATGCAACATGCAACTCAAAGAACCGAGATCAAAACCAAGTTATAGCAGCTTTTGGGTTTTCACGAGCTTTGAGGATATTGGCTTCCTACAAATTTTTGAGTAATCCATCATCTCACAGAATCTACAAAAGACAGTCCCTTGGGGAATCCACAGGTAGACAGATTTTGTGAAACATAATGAAACACATGAAAAATCCAATAACACTCCCCTATGACATAAATTTATTCAACAACCAAGATTTATCCTTATAAGCACAAGTCACACTCCACAAAATGATAATCATGCAACTTAGGAAATCTAGGAAAATAGGAATTTGGTGAATACTCAATGTTTAGAGAATCCAAGGGTAGGTGAATTTTGTAAAATGCAACTCATCGATTTTTTCGTGTGCAAGCAGAATTCGTGAAAGATCAACTTTTAGGCTTTGTAGTGGTCCAAGGATTCCATGGAAGGGAACACATCAGGGAATCCAAAGCATGGAGGATTAGACAAAGAAAACCATTTTAGAAATTTCTAAGGCACATGAATTTAATGAAAGGATACACCTATCAGATTTTCCAATCTTCTAAGGATTTCATAATTATTTTAGATTTAGATAACCATGACTCTAGGTTTACCCCTCAACCATGATTAGATCCTTTAAATGCAACCACAAAATCACCATCACAGGTCAAACCAAGTCTATTACACTTCGAGTTATTTCAATCTTATTTCAACGCGAAGCAAACTATGGCTTAATATTAATGCACCCAGTTAACCCTAAATCAATATGAGGGAAATCCAATCGATTTACAATGATGTTTCAAACATGGCTCAATGATGACCTAACTTATGCCAATCCAATTGGACATTAACAAGATGCATTAAATTGATCACCAAACATAGCCCTAGTTCATGGGCGATGCAATAAACTCAATCTCCCAGTTCAAATGCACATAATAAATGAAATAATGATCATTTTGAAAAATAAATTGAACCGAAATCAAGTTGCAAATGAAAAACCACTCAAAATACAAGTGAAAATTGACATGAAATGAGTTCACAAAATGTAGTTCAGATTGCAATCAAAAAGAAAATAACCCATTCAAACCCATGTTAAATCCATTAGCAAAATCAAATAAATGGATTAAATCCCTATCTTGTGATTTGGATGTTGAAAATAAAGCACACAAGTCGCACTTAGAAAACCTTAGGCGATGACCAATGAAATCCCCACACACAATGTACAAAACCCTAGTCTCCAATCCACTCAAGCACCTCAAAGCTCCTCAAAGATGAAAATCCCAAGATATCAAAAGCATAATGAGGCCAAAAGTCTCCAATCACACTATAAATTGAACCCCAAACAAGCATTAATGACAATCTGTCACTTACATAATGAAATAAATAACATGACAAGATGTTTAACCAAGGCTCAGGGAATCCGCGAGGATGACAATTATATGAAAACAAAGATTTTGGAGCCAGATTTAGTGAAAAGCATAGTTTCGGGGATTTCCAAGGTATGAGGATTCCACAACACCTGTCAGAGTTCGGAGTTCGGGCATACAACCTAATCCTTGCTAGCTAGGTGGACATTGGTTTTTGGGACTATGTCTTATTCATTGCTAAATGGTAAAAGGTATTAAGGAACCTCGAACCTTGAATCCTGATAACATGTCAACAGGCTTCAAGCTTCACTGTTCGAACTTCAAGCTTATTCTTTACGATGTATAAGGTATGCAACAAGGGAAAAATCCAACCTCAGAAAAGTTCAAAGACTATTTCAAATTTTCATGAAAACAAGGATTTTAGGGAATCCAAGAAGGCAAGGATTTAGTAATGGAAGACACTTTTCAGGAAATTTGCCGATGAAAGGATTAAGTGAAGTGGAGATTTTTAGGGAATATGCCATAAGAAGGATTTCTTGAACCTAAGCCCAATTGATCATTTAAAGGGACTTAGTCATTTTAGATGATTGAAGATGAGGCCAATTGTTGCAAACACACTCACCCAAAGTACAAATGTAGTTGTTAAAAGTGCAAAGGTGAAGTCATCCAAAATTCAAAGGACCCATCCCTTAAGGGGACAAGGAAGAGTCTAAAGAAAAAAGAAAAAAAAGAAGGAACTTATCATTTGAGGATTTTCCTTCTTGCTTCTACTTATCATTTAATGGCTATTGTATTCAATGCTTTAACTGCGTGAAAAGATGTTACAAGTGAATTCAACTAAGACATTATGCCAACACATGCATACATGTTGCTCAGGAAAAGCTTGGAAATAAAAAGAAGATTGCAAAATCAAATGAATCTAAGAAGAATATCATCATGGTTTGGAAGAAAAAGGAAACAAGTGTGGGGGGATCTTTTGTGGTACCGGATCCCGGTACAAGTTCTTCCAGAATCTGAGCCAACTTCCTTGGATCAAGGGTGCTAATGTGTTTTTTATGCACTTCTCAACACAGGTAATGCATAGGTGCATCACCTCTCTTGAAAGACAATCTTCCATAATAAGCTTTCAGAACACTATCCCATGGTCTCTAACATCAGGTCTTGACAATGCTTGGAATATCTTAGTTGATTAATGTGATTTATTGGAATCACAAGGCAGACTTACGGATGAGTCACAAAGTGGGGAAGTTGGATCTACAAATGGACTTAGGTAATGCATTTGCTACAGGTTCAAACAACAGTCGTGAACTACATTTTATCATTATATTTGGCTTTACAATGTGCAATGAACCTTTCCATAGGTCACTTATTAAAAAAAAGGATAAAGGGCAGGGAAGAGAGGAAGTTACTGGATCTAAAACTATGAATGAACAATGATCATGGGGCTGCTACAGTAGACAAACTCCCTAAACTAGGTTTTCCTTGGCCAAGAAAAACCTACAGTTACACAAAACCAATGCCATCTTCAAAGGACTGTAGATTTTTAGATTACACACACACATCATGCACATGTAATCAAACTAAGTTGCAACTATGAAGGAAGGAAGCTTAGACTAGATTTTCAAAGTGATTCATCATCAATGAACCACAAAAAGCATGAGCTAGAAATTCATCAAATATTGAAACAACAATCACCATCACCACTTCCATTCAAGAAACTAACAACTAAACTAAAAGGGTAGGTAAACCATGCACACATAATGAGAAAAATCAAAAGGAACACCCATAGATCATGCAATGCTACTTTCTATTGTTGCAAAATGTATTTACACCAATTCTCCAACCATTTACAAATGAGGGGGAGACCCCTATTTATAGTTTTCTAAAGCCCAAATGAATGGATAGGATTGAATTACATTGTGTGGTTCAGATTTGAGTACACTAGGGTTTCACCTACCCACCATTATATATCAATTTAAAATACATCTTTTGTCCTTTCCCTTTTTTGTCTTGTAGTGGCCAGTCACTATAGCAATTTTGTCTTTAGCTGATTTCCTTTTGCTGTAGCTAAAACTACCTGAAAGTTGCCTTCTTCCTGTGATGGACTTGCAACATTCTCCATTGGATCAAATGAACCTCACCTATAGATTTGCATCATTGTGATATGGATTAGTGGTCCCCGATCTAATGAAACAACTCCTGATGGATCATGATCATTTGTTTGGAGGGAGGAACAACCACTCCCTCCCGCCACCTTCAAGTCCATCCTTTGTGGTTTGTCAATGACTTCCTTGACATAGGCCTTCTTCCAATGCTAGCTCTGTTAATGGTTTCTAGGGGAAGAGGCAAGCATAAATGAGTGGTGACAGGAGCTATGTGCTATTCCTTGTTCACCTTTCTCAATGGGTCTCCCCGACGGACTTGCGGTAGGCTCCTTGAATCATGTATACATGAAGTGTCATAAATGCATTCATACACAAATCAAGGAAAACATTAGTCAAATCCTGCAAAATCCTTGTTAGACCCATCCATGCATCATAAAAAGATCATAATATTCATATTTGGAGCTCATTTGGATCATAAATATTAATGTGTGCTTAGGGGTGTGAGCGCCATAGGGCGGAAGGACGATGAAAGATGGGCGACAGTTGACAGGCAGAGGGATGTCGGAGGACAAGTAGAGGGACGACGACCTGGAAGAGAAGTTCCCAAATGGCCACAAAGGAATAGAGTCTTGGAAAATGGCCATGAAGGGATGGAGTCCCGTAAACGGCCATAGAGGGATGGAGTCCTAGAAAATTACCACGGAGGGACGAAGTCCCAAAAACAACCACAGAGAGATGGAGTCTTAGAAATGGCCATGGAGGGACAAAGTCTTGGAAAACGACCATGGAGGGACAAAGTCCCAAAAAGGAAGTTCTGAAACTTCACAAAACTTAGAAAATTTGATATTTTTTAATTTTAGCACATGGGAAAAGGGGTAGAAAGAATGCCAAGACATACTTCTTTAAGATTTGACTTATTTTGAAAAATCTAGAAGTTTGGAAGGGGGAAGCCAGAGGGTCGCTGCCCTTTTGAAATGACAATGAGCACACGGTGGCCTAGAAGGGAATTTCTAGATTGCTATGGAGGGACGGAGGCTCAAAAACAACCACGAAGAGGTGGCAGCCTAGAAAATGGCCATGGAAGGATGAAGTTCCAGAAAACGACCACGGAGGGGCGGAAGCCCAGAAGTAAATTTCCCAAACTTCCTGAAACTTAGTGAAACCTTGGAAGTTCACTTAGGAATAAAAAAAACATCCCAAATCCATAGGAAACTTGTCCCAAAAGTCCAAAAATGACAAAAAATGTGAAGCATGCAGGAACAAGGAAAAATGCAAAAAAAGGAAGGGGGACTTTGTTTCTCCCTAGATTCGAATGCCTCAAGTAAAATGAAGGGCCGAGAGAAAAATTTATAGGCCAATTTCCATTAATGGCATGCATTTATTTCTTTGTATGGTAGACCCAAGTTAGGTGAGATGATTTGAAAACAACCGTGGGATTGCCAGGGCCTGATAGCCGGGAAGACATCGACGAATAGCCGTTTCAAAAGTTCTAAGAGAAATTGGCAGCGAGAGAAGGTCTAGGACCTGACGGACAAAAGGCCACCACTGAACGACTGTTAGAATCAGAAAATGAGAAACGAAAACCTGAAAGGGGAGATCTGGTGAGCCAGGTTTGGCAGGGCCCACAAACAACAATTTTGAGACATTAAGGCAAACAGTAGCTAGGGACCTGCCGAGACCAAAGACCTTGGAATTTGAGGGGGTAAATAAGATGGCCAAATTTTAGATGACTCTTTTGAGGTTTGTTGACCATCTTGAACACCAACACAAGGGCATGCCAAAACGAGGCAAAGCCAAAAGCAACCCGACAAGGAGAAGGAAAGAGAGGGTCCCCATTCTGAATGGGGCATGTGTGCAAAACATGCACAACAAGGGGGAGTTTTGCAATGCATATCTTGATGGATCCCCCCTCTCTGAAGTAATTTGATGTGTTTTTGGCATGACCAAATTTGATGTGGTTGGTAATGTATGATGAAGCTTAATCGGACTGATTGAAAAGTGAAGTACAATTGATGGTGTCATTGATGTAAGTTTTGGTGGAAAAATCATCATGAGAAATTAAGGATAAAAGGTGGAGTTTTCAAATCATCTCTCATAGTTTTCAAAGAAGAAGAAGTTTCATTGAGTGATAAAAGATTGAAGAAGATAAGCATGATGATGGAATCCATTGACAAAGAATCCAGTGGTGGTATTCCACTATGGCTGAAAGGGAGTAGAGTTGGATGAATTTGATCATCAAAAGATGAAGGAAATGCAACTAGGGTTGAAGAAAGATGAATTGCAAAATGTAAGTTCCCTGGGTATGATTTATGTGGAGAATTTCCCTAGATTGCTGACAAAGAGTCTATCTTGTTCCTATTGAGTCGATCCAAGGATGGCAACATCATTTTGGACAAACCCTATCCGATCACTAATGAAGCCATTGAAGCTATTATTGGATTGTGTAGTGTTGGTGGCCTCCCTGGGAAGAAAATGGTGAAATACAAAGATGTGGAGGAACTTACTGATATCGAAAAAGACACCCAAGCTCTACTGATAAATACCATTACTGATCCTACAGTAAGGTATGTTGCTTATGGTATCACTTACAAAATCTATTTCAAAAATCATGAAGGTTCTACTTTGGCTCTTGCTTTGTATCTTGCACATAAGATGGTGAAGGAAAATTTGACCTGTGTAGCCTCATAATGGAAAACCTAATTGAGAATGTCAAAATTTCTTTGGTTGAGAGTTATCCCTTCTGGTTTGGGTCTCTGCTCATGTGTTTGGTATTTTACTTTTTGAGTGTGCTACCATCAAAGGAGAATGTTAAGTGGAAGTCCAACATCCCCTTCAGAAAGCAAGTTTATAGATATTTGGAATGTATGGAAGATAAAGCAAGTGCATGCAAAGTTTATTTCTCATCCTTGTAGATGAATCTATGCTCTGGTGTGATAGTGTCTAGTGCTATGCCTATTGGTCAGTTTGAGGAGGGTTCCTCCTCTAGTAAGAAAGAGAGAGGTTGTCATTGGTGGTTCCCCTCCAAAACCTAAAAGCAGAAAAGTTAACACAAAATATGTCATCACTATCTCAGAAGAGAAGGAGAAGGAAGAAAAGTCTTTGCCTAGATTTGACTCTTTCGATCTAGATGAAGTTCGCTTGGTGTTGGATGAAGGTGATATGAAAAAGATTGGTAAAAAGTGGTATGCCTGTTCTCCGGTCAGTAGGCTTAGAATTGAATATGCCTTAGTTGATTATCTATTCAAAAAGGGTATTACTATTTTAGATGTTTCTGACTTGTTACTAGATGATTTGGTTGAAGTTGTTGAAGAAAGGTTGTTGCGGGAAGGATCTGAAGGTCATAAGTTCTGAGCTATGATTGAGAGAAGGTGTGTCAAAGCCAAAAAAATTTGTCAAAACACATTGGTGAGACAAGAGAATGCATAAGGAGATGTATGACATCTACAGGTACTATCTCTAGTGGTCTACTCCTGTTGATAATTTTAGAAGCAGAACTAAAGTTATTGGATCTGTATTGAACAATATTGGGAAGTGTTTTGACATCTTCAAAGATAAAGATGGAAAACAAAGAATAAGAGTTGGAGAGTTGCAAGCTGAGTTATTTTCTACTTAGAGACATAGGGAAGATTTGGTTAAAACTTTCTGGTTGGTCAAAGAAATTGTTGAGGTCTGGTTGGATCATCTCTTTGGGATACTTTCTAATGCAGAGGATTTTGAACGACAATGCCTGTCTCTGGACTAGTCATCTTCATTTATGTTGTTGACTCTACTGGACAGTTGTTGGTTTCTATTGTAAAAGCTTGGAAAAGGATTCTTCCACCTATGAGAGTAAGGTACAAGAAGATTTTTCATGTGAAAAGTGTTATTTTTACTTGATCTCCTAAATGCTCTTTTGGGCCCTTTTCCTTTGATGGAAAAAAGGGGGAGAAAATGAAGAGAAAAACAAAACAAAAATAGGAATTGATTTGCTTGACAAAGGGGGAGCACTTGGATTTTTGGAGTTTTGTGTTTTTGAAGTTTTGTTGTTTTTCCATATGCCAAAGGGGGAGATTGTTGAAAAGTTGTTGAGATGACTTAGCATTGTTTTCATTGATGTCAAAACCTGGCATCTGGAAGGTTGTGCTCCAGATGATATACATAAATGATCTATCCTATTGAGTGATATGATGTTATGTAGTGTGGATGTTATCCTTGATCTAGATATGGAAGTACATCATTCTAGGACATCTGTGGAATATAGTTAATGCAGACTAATGAAGTCTAATCTTTTGATGTTGGATGTTGTGCTCAAAGCCTAATCTGAGTATCCTTTCTATCCGAACATTCATGTAACATGTTACAAGTTTTTGTATGTCTAATTATGTTTCTCTGGTTGGTATTGAAATTGATGACAATTAAGATTTGGTCTTAGATGTGGCATTCCCATTGACTCCGAAATATATTTCATGTAATTCAAGTTTGCTATATTTTGATAATTATGTTATGTAATGAAACTATCTCATGTATGACCTATTTACGGGTCCCTTGGTAATGTGGTAAGAAGATATTTATGTGTGACCTATCTTTTGGGTCTGGTGCTAGTGTGCAAATCCTTATTGAATAGCTCAAGGTTGTTCTTCAAGTTGACATGTTTTTGCTAGGCCAACTTAAGAGATTATGAAGATATTTTGTTTGGCTAACCTAGGAGATTATGAAAGCATTGAATGATATAAGTAAAATTTGATTTTGTTCGATAATATAAGAAGTGTGGAGTATGGTGTGTGTGAGCAGATAAATGGGTGCGAAGGATTATGTGATAAGAAATATGAGGGAAAGTGTCAAGAAGTAATCTTCCTTACAAAGGTCCTATAACCCTGGCAAATGCATCATCGAAAAAATACAGATCCTATAACCTAGTGTAACCATGGTGAAACCTATTATTGAATTAACCTTTTGGCTCATTGAAATCCCTCTTAACTAACATAAACTTTTGATACAAATTATTGGGACTAACAGGGATTTAAATTTTTGTAGAAAACTACTTTTCATTTGATTCCAAGTAGTAAATGAACTAGTAGGTAAGTGAATATACTAGTAAAATGCATCCTCACCCAATGAATAAGGAAAGGTCCTACAAGCCACATCTTCCTGGTTGATCTAATTGTCCTTAACAGTGGTTTGGAATATCTTGATATGTTCTTCAACGGTCCTTCAAGGATCATTGATATGAAACTTGGAGTAGAAATTTTCAATATTGTTGGGCATTTCATGATAGTCATTGAAATTTAAGGGTGATGGATTGTTACCTAGCCAATCCATTGGTGGAAGCAAAGGTGGTGTTGGCTAAGTTGCAATAACTTGTGGCTGAGATACAATAACATGAGTATGAATGAAAGGTGAAAATGAAGGGATAGGTGATGTGGATGGTGGAGAAGGTGGAGTAGGTGGTCGAGCAGGTAGTATAGATGATGAATCCTCCCCTTTCTTGGTTATTCTAACCCTGTTAAGGGTCTTTAAATATTGGAAATCTCCCTTATCTGGTGTAGATCTGGTAACTTTGTAGAATCTTTCAGGGGAGAATGACCCAATCTGTTCCAACTTTGTTCAAAACAACCCTCCTTCTAGCGCCAATTCTATTGATGGTGTTTTTAGCACTGTAAAAACACATACATAATACAAGTATCCTATCTCTCTTGAAAGGTGATTTCTATCAGGAAGCCTCAAGAAATAACCCTGAGGTCTTTAATGAGGTCTTGAAAATACACAAACAACTTAGTGAAAATGTGATTTGTTGGTAATCACAAGGGACATTTATGGTAAAACGAAAGCTGGAACTCTTAAGTCAACAATGAGGGTTTTGCAAGATCTAAAAATGAAAATAAACCCTACGATTTTCCTAGATCCATGGTCTTGAAAAGTTTTTTTTCAATCCTACTCTAACAAAAATCTCAAAGAAATATCAAAAGACAATGGTTTAAAGAGATTTCTAATCTAAATCCTAAGTGCAATCATGAAAATAATACAACATTCAAGTTGGACCAATCTTCAATAACCAACTTCTGCTTAACCGAGACAAGATCTACAATATAACAGAATTAGTGCAATCTCCAATGATATGAAATATTTTTAGATTCTGAAGCATTCAAACATTCACCCAAAAACAACATGAGATGCATAAAAACCCACAATTGAACTATTGCAATAAGAGTAGGCCCAGGCTAACTATACATAGTAACTTACAATCAACAAGCCACATATAGTATGGTGGTGTAGGGGCTGTCGGCAGATGGTCAGTGATCCCCTTGGGATTTGTGACATGGACTAACCACCTCTCATGGATCTGTTAGCTCTGGCAGTTGTATTGGGCATTAACAGGTTGATCTTTTGGTGCAACGACAACTGTGTGCCAACAATTGGTATTAGAGCCAAAGGTGTTGGGTTTGAATCCCTTCGGGTAACGTTGAGGGGGAGTTTGTTGGTAGATGGTCAATTCTCCCCTCGAGATTTGTGACATGGACTAACCACCTCTCTTGGATCCATTAACTCTGGTAGTTGTATTAGGCATTAACAGGTCGATCTTTTATTGCAACGACAACTGTGGGCCAACAGGGGCACCTTGTCAATTTTTGTCAATAGGGTCACATGTTTGGTTTTTAGGTGTTTAGAGTCTTGTTTGGATTTAATAAGGTCATAATAGACTATTTTCAATGTAATAAGCCATGTGGAGTCAATAGTTGATAGTTTTTGTCAAGTTTTGTAATTTATTGTAAAAGTTGCTTTGCAACTTTGCAAATTTTGTCATGTAAGGAAGATGAACAGTCATGCAGTTCAAAAGTTGGCTAGAACTATTGGTTTGTGGTTTTTCAAGTTTAAATATTCCTCAAAAACTTTGAGGAATTCTTCTGGAACTGATTTTGGTGCACAAGCAATAGAATAACTTCAATTTTCTATGTGTTTTCTTCAAAATCTATTGCTACAGGAAGTTTGTGTGGCCTGTACGACTTGGTAATGAAGTGAATTTTCTTGGGATTGATGTAGGAATGTGTTGAGAAAATTTTGGTTTTTATTTTAAGTGTTTTCATAAAATTTGAAGCATTTCGTGAGCAATTTTCTGAAAATGGGTTGAAAACCTTGAATTTGAGGGTTTGCAGACAAAGTATGGAATAAAAGCCCATTCCAATGGTTAAATTCTCTATAAATTGATGGAATGGAACTAGATATGTTTCTTTTCATGTCTAGTAGGATTTTAGTTGTAGTGGATGGAGTTAGGGCCCTGTTTGTGCAAGCCCTAGCTTAATATCTCAATGTATTAGGCCAATTTTGATAGGTAGGAGTAGGGTTATGTGGTTAGATGAATTGGTGGTTGATTCAAGTGATAAAACTTGTGGTTCCTAACCATATGTGGTCTATCCAAGGTCTAAGAATGAAGATTTGTAATCTAGGAAAAGGATATCACACACTTGCTTTGTAAAAGAGGCCTAATTAGTCTTAAGGGGTAGCGTAGTAGTCCATTTTAGGAGGGCATGTTCTAAAACAAGTATATGCACATAGTTGATATGTTTAGGAAGAGCATAAAGGGTATCATAAAAGGTATTTATTTGATGGGTTTGATGAATTCTCTAAAAGATATTCCCAAATTTCATGGTTTGATGTGCTACAAGCAAAATTGAGAAAATTGTGTGAAAGCACCAAGTTAGGGTCTTGACAGTTGAAATATTGTTCAAATTTGATTGAGTTGTGATTGGTAAGATATATCCACCCCTTATTTGCATCAATTGGTATCAAATTATAGATTTTAATCTTTTGAAGGAAAAAGATTGAAGTTTGAAAAAGGGAAAGTTGCAAATTGAAGGACAAGATGCCTCCTAAAGGAAGTGGAGTCATTGCTAGGGAAATAAGGATGATGAAAGAGTCTTAAGAAGTAGTTTTGGATAGGCTTGCAACATTGGAAAGAAATCAAAGGAGAGGAAAGGCCACCAAAGATGAAAGTGACCGAAAGGAAGAGGAAGAGGGTGAGAATGAGAACCCTCTAAGAGGAATCTAAGGTGATGATGAGTTAGACCCTGATGAAAGAAGGATGGTTAAGATGTTGAAGGATATTAGAGGAGATTCTTCTGAGGTGAAAATGAAATTTCCCATGTATAGTGGGAAGATGGATAGTGAAGAAGTGTTGGATTGGATTGATGCACTAGACAACTACTTTGAGTACATGGAGGTAGCAGTAGAACAAAAGGTAAAGTTTGCTGAGACTAAATTGAAAGGCCCTTCCCTAACATGGTGGAACTATGTACATGAGGAGAGAGTAAAAAAGGGAAAATCAAAAATCAATTCATGGGATAGGATAGTGTCTAAGGTGAAGAGTCAATTCTTGCTTGGTGACTATGCAATACAAACCTTTAGAAAGTTACAAAACTTAAAGAAAAAAGAGATGGATGTCATGGCTTACATTGAGGAGTTTCACAAATTGAGGAGTAGGCCATTTTGAAGATGAATTTGAGAAGATATCAAGGTATATGAATGGATTGAGATTTCAAATTCAAGATGAATTGATTGCCACTTGTAGAAAGGTTGAAGAATGTTTTCAGTTGGCTGTTAGAGTAGAAGAGAAACTAAAAAGAAGGAAGGAAAAAAAAAGTAGAGGCAGAGGAAAGAACTTTAGGGGTAGAGGATCTTTTGGTGGAAGAGGGAAAACACAAAAATCACAAGGTGAGTCAAGTGGAAATCAAGAACAAAGCTCAGAGTCAAGAGGTGGATTCAGAGGTAGAAGAACTAACGGTAGAGGAAGAATTGGAGGTCAAGGAAAAGGTTCCAATACCTTTTTAGGGAGATGCTATTAGTGGAACCAATTTGGTCATCAAGCATGGAAGTTCCATGAAAAACAACCTTCAACATCTCATGGTCATGAAAGGAGAACACAGTTGGTGTAAGAGGAAGATTGTGAGAGTGTGAACTCTCCTTCTCAGCATGTTGCTCTAGATGTTGGGGAAAATTTGATGATGAGAAGAACACTCCTCAAGGTTCCTATGCTAAAGGAGCCTCCACAAAGAAAGTCCTTGTTTAGAACAACTTGTAAATATCAAGGAAAGGTAGGTAAGGTTGTTGTAGATTCCAGTTCAACTGATAATTTAGTTTCTTTGGAGATGGTTGAAAAACTAAAGATGAAAAGGATTCCACACCCCACAAATTATAAGGTTTCTTGGATAAATAAAGGTCAACAAGTCTTGGTCAATGAATAAACATGGTTTGAGTTTAATATTGGGGGTATGAAGACAAGATCTTATGTGATATCATCCCAATGGATGTTTATCACTTGCTACTAGGAAGACCCTAGCAATATGATAGAAAAGCAAAACATGATGGGCACAAAAAACACATATGTGATTGAAAAAGATGATGCGTCCTTTACCCTCACTCCTTTGCAAGATGAAAATGTAGATACACAAGTTGGGTCAAGTATCATGTTAGTTGGGGAGAAATAATTCTTGAAAACCATGAAGGAGGAAGGTGGTTAGGGGTATACAATCACAATCAGACCTAAATCTATTTTGACAGTAGCAACCATGGAAAATGTGCCCAAGGAAGTACAAACTTTGTTGAATAAGTATCAAGAAATAGTTGTTGATGAACTCCCTAGTTCTTTACCACCCATTAGGGATGTGAGCCATCACATACTTTATTTCAGGTGCAAACTTACCCAATAAGGCTACATACAAGATTACCCCTCAACAAAATGAAGAAATAAGGAAGCAATTACAAGAATTGTTAGATAAGGGTCTCATAAGGGAAAGTTTAAGTCCATGTGCTATTCCTATAGTGTTGGCACCTAAAAAAAAGTGGGGATTGTAGAATGTGCACTGATTCGAGGGAAATCAACAAAATCACTATAAGGTATAGGTTCCCAATACCTAGAATGGAGGATTTTATGGATTGTTTAGGAGGAGCTTGCTATTTTTCAAAATTTGATCTCAAAAGTGGCTATCATCAAATTAGGATAAGAGAAGGGGATGAGTGGAAAACTACCTTTAAAACCAATGAGGGGTTGTATGAATGAATGGTAATGCCATTTGGATTGTCAAATGCTCCAAGCACTTTTATGAGGTTAATGAATGAAGTTTTGAAGCCTTTCATAGGGAAATTTTTTGTTGTGTATTTGGATGACATAATTGTGTTTAGTAAGACCAAAGAAGAACACTTGCAACATCTTGACATGGTTTTGTAGAAGTTAAATGAAGAGAAGTTGATGATAAATCTAAAAAAATGTGAGTTCATGAAAGAGGAACTAGTGTACCTTGGTTTTATCATCTCTAAAGGTTAATTGAAGATGGATCCCACCAAAGTAGAAGCAATTATCAGTTGGACAAATCCAAAATTAGTAGGGGAGGTAAGAAGCTTTCATGGAATTGCTAGTTTCTATAGGAAATTTATAAAGAATTTCAGTAATATCTGCTCTCCAATTATTGGCACCATAAAAGGGGACAAAAGGAAAAGGTTTCAATGGACTGATGAGGTAGGGAAAGGCTTTCAATATCTGAAAAATAGAGTGGCACAACAACCCATCCTTACATTACTTGATTTCAACAAAGTCTTCACAATAGAGTGTGATGTAAGTAGGTTTACAGTTGGAGCAGTCCCAAGCTAAGAGGGAAGACCGGTGGCTTTCTTTAGTGAAAATATTAATGAGGCCAAAAAGAAGTATTCCTCATATGATTTAGAATTGTATGCAATGGTTAAAGAACCGAAAAAGTGGAGACACTATCTCCTTCCCAAGGAATTTATTGTGTTTACTAACAATCATGCTTTGAGTTTCTTGAACAACCAGGGCAAGTTGAGTCACATAGATGTGAAGTGGGTGGAGTACCTACAGAGTTATACTTTCAGCATAAAGCACAAAAAAGGATAGTCCAACAAGGTGGCAGATGCTTTGAGCAGAAGGTCAATGTTGGTGCAAGAAATTCAACTTCAAAGTGTGGGAAGAGATGCCTTGAAAGGTACGTATGAAGGAGATGAGGAATTTAAAGAGTCATATGCTGTTTGTGATCAGTTTAAGTGATAGGGAGAGGGGTTGGAGGAATCAATCTCAGATTCTTTCTCTAGGTCTTGCTTGCAAGACCTTATTGGTGTCTTACTCCACCACTTTAACCTATAGGTCCCTTTGCATGTTTAGGTACCCCTAGTTCTCTTGGCCAACCCCACTTCCATCACTATTCAACCACCCAAGTCAATCTTGGTGCAATGTCTCCAACTCTTCCTTTTCCCTTAATCTACCCTAAAGGCTAACCTAACCACAACACTCAATTTTAACTTTGCAGGGGTGTAGAGGTGTCTCCAATAGCTTCATACCATCCTCATAGGATTCTTGAAGGTTCATCATACTCCACCTTCTCATCGCTTTCATCAAACCCTCATTTAGGGTTGGAAAAGGCTACTAGCCCTAGAGCCCCAATTAGGCCTCTTTCTCCGAGAAAATAGGCTTAATCTCCAATCTTTCTAGAGAACAACCAAATCTTCCCTTGGGGTTTTTGATTCATTTTCCTATGTCTCAAATATTTTTGAGGTCATAGTCCTTCACTGTCCGTACAACACCCACATTTGGAAATGGGTTAAAACTAGGGTTTTATAAGCCTCTTTTGGTTGTTTTGAAACTGTCAAGCTTTGCTCTAATCAAATGTATTGAAGGAGCTTCCTCCTCTTTGCTATGCAATTCCAAGACACTCACCTATCTTCTCCAAGCAATGATTTTCCAAAATTCCAACACCCCTGTAGTTTTGGTGCCCTGCACTTCCTGTCTCCCCTAGCCGGACTCACCCTGGCTTGCCTAGGGCAAGACTTTTCCAACAACTCCTACACACACACAGACCCTAAAACCTACCATATTTACACTCATGGAGCCTAGTCACTATTCCAAAAGGGTCGTACAATTTGTATGGTGGGAAAGTGAGCTAAACCTCCATTTTCTACAGACTGCCTGGTTCAGGCCAGCAACAGACTAGAAACAAAATTATTTACAAATAATGCTTGAAAATGAACAAGAAACTAAGTTATTGGCACAAAAAGCTTGTACACTAACAACACTACATCCTATGTACAAAACAGTAATAAAATCAATCCATTAAAGCTCTTCTTTGAAATAAAAATTAGAAATTAACTCCAAAAACTGTCTTTCCTTTAATTTCACCAAAATATCACTACAATTCCAATGCTTCTAACCATGCTCTTAGGTCGAGGCACTCCTTATATAGGTTTGAAAAAAAGTTAGACTCCCTTGGTCGGTCATATAAGTCATTAAATGGTAAAGTTGTAGAATGCACTGTGTTTTTCAAGTTTTGCCAATTTTTGAAAACTAGGTAAGATGAATTCCTAAACTCATTCACCCTTCCTCAACTTCTATCCTAGAGAAAAACTACATCCATTAACTATATCCTCAACTCAATGGTCAACATGACCTTCTTGATAAACAACAAAACAAGAGAAAAGCATCCTAGACTTCCTAAATGCCTAGGATTTTCTAGGTGCTCTTGCACCATTCTCCCCCTCTCTGCACAAACACTAAGGAATGTGAGGAGGGATCAGTGACACATCAATGCCCTACTTCTTAAACTCAACTTCATCTACCCAAGTAGCTTTAGATTCATGTTTGTTCTTCCATTTGACAAGATGCTCCATGTACACTTTATGCCTTGTAGACTTCTTCACTTTTGACTCCAAGATTCTTTCTACCTGAAGCTTGTCTTGAGTTGGTAAGGCTATATTGCTGACATCCTTGAAGATATCCCTACTGTTCTGATCCATGTCATTGAATATTCCCTTATATTTGATCAGATTAGCTACATTGAATATTGGTGAAATCCCTAAATCTATAGGTAACTCCACCTTGTATGCATTTTTCCCATACTTGGCTAACACCTTGCATAGTCCTACTCTTTTCATTTGCAATTTGGTTGATGTACCCTTCTGTAATGTGGATTTGTTGAGGTGAACCATGACATAGTCTCCTACTATAAATTGCAAATATTTTCTTATCAAATCTACCTTATCCTTCAATTTTTGTGTAGCCTCAATGACTGTCTTCTTTACCTGCTCCTGGATCTCTTTCATGGTCTGAGTGAAGTCCTCTGCATGTCCACTCCTATGCTCCATAGCTCCAAGATCTCTGAGCTCACACACACCTCTTGGGTGCATCCCATACACTATTTCAAAAGGACTCTTCCCTGTAGTCTTGTTCACACTATCATTGTATGCATACTCAGCCTGTGAGATAACCATGTCCCATGTCTGTCCATACTCCTTAGTTAGGCATCTAAGAAGGTTACCTAACACCCTATTAACCACCTCAGTTTTTCCATCAGTTCGAGGATGGTAAGCTGATCCAAAGGATAAATTGGTACCTAATCTGCTCCATAGAGTTTTCCAAAAGTGACTCATAAACTTCACATCCCTGTCTGATACAATGCTTAAAGGCAATCCATGGATCCATACAATTTCCTTGAAGAAAAGGTGAGCAATGTAGCTAGCATCATGGGTGGTCTTGCAAGGGATAAAGTAACTCATTTTGCTAAATCTATCTACTACCACATAGACACTATCAAACCCTATCTTAGTCTTGGGGAGTCCCACAACAAAATCCATGCTAACAAACTCCCATGGTCTGTTGGGAATAGGTAGAGGTTGATACAAACCTACATTGCTAGCTCCCCCTTTGGCTTTCATACAAATTACACATTGCTCCACATATCTTCTGACATCCCTTGGCAACTTGGGCTAATAGTAGAACCTTTGCACTAGTTCCATTGTCTTGTTGATACCAAAATGACCACTAAGACTACCATTGTGCTTTTCTTGTATAAGATTCTCTCTCATAGAACCTTTTGGCACACACAACTGATTTCCCTTGAATAACAATCCACTTTGTAATGTATACTCTGAGTATTGACTATGAAAATGATTCTCAAAGTCCAGAACATACCTTATATGCCTCTTAGAAGTCTTGATCTTCACCATGGAGATCCTTGAAACTCTTTATTCCAATGCTCTTTAGTTGTATCTCTTGCACTGTCAGCAATCTCCTGCTTAGTGCATCTGCCACCTTGTTCAACAGTCCCTTCTTGTGCTTGATGGTGAATGTGAAGGCTTGAAGATGCTCCATCCACTTCAAATGTCTATTGCTCAATTTCTCTTGAGTGTTGATGTAGCTAAGTGCTTGATTGTCAGTAAACACCATAAACTCTTTGGGTGGGAGATAATGCCTCCACTTCCTAAGTGACTACACTAAAGCATATAGTTCTAGGTCATAGGTAGGGTACTTTTGTTTAGCTTCATTAAGATTTTCACTAAAAAATGCTATAGGCCTGCCTTCTTGGCTTAGCACTCCTCCTACTGCAACTCCACTAGCATCACATTCCATAGTAAACAACCTGTCAAAACTAGGTAATAAAAGAATAGGTTGAGTTGCCACTTCTTGTTTTAGTTTCTCAAAACCTTTCTCAGCTTCTTGAGTCCACTTAAACTTAGTCTTTAAGCCTCCTTTGATTGTATCTAGGACTGGTGCACATATGCCACTAAATTTTCTTATAAACTTCCTATAAAACTGAGCCAATCCATGAAAACTTCTTACCTCTGTCCCTATGGTTAGTGTAGGCTAGTTTAGGATGGCTTCCACCTTGCTTGGGTCCATCTTCAATGATCCTTGGGATACTACAAACCCCAAATACACAAGCTCCTATTTAAAGAGCTCACATTTCTTTAGATTGATGGCTAACTTCCCCTCTTGCAATCTTCTAAGAACCATCTCCACATGCTTTAGGCATCCTTTTGCTGTCTTACTAAAAATGAGTATATCATCAAGATACACTACCACAAATATCCCTGTAAAGTCTTTAAGCACTTCATTCATGAGCCTCATGAATGTGCTAGGGGCATTAGAGAGGACAAATGGTATCACTCTCCACTCATACAACGCATCATTTGTCTTAAAGGCTGTCTTCCACTCATCTCCATCCTTGATTCTAATCTGATGGTATCCACTCTTGAGATCCAACTTGGTGAAGTATTGAGCTCCTCCAAGATAATCCATTAAATCTTCAATCCTAGGGATAGGGAACCTATATCTGATTGTAATTCTATTTATAGCTCTAGAGTCAATGAAAAGTCTCCACTTACCACCTTTCTTTGTTGTTAAGACCATTGGTACTGCACATGGGATGATGCTCTTCCTAATCAAGCCTTGATCCAATAACTCTTGCACTTGTCTAGCTACCTCTAGATTTTGATCTGGTGTAAGCTTGTATGCTGATTTTTTTGGTAATGAAGCCCTTGGTATGAAGTCAATCTGATGACTAATGGCTCTCTTCAGAGGTAAAGTTGCTGGTGTTCAATCACTCACTATGTCTTTATACTTCTCAAGCAACTTCTGGACTGCTCTGGGTATGACTGTTTTCTCAGTCTTGTTCTCTTCCTTGGGTTGCACCATGACCACATATCCTTCACCTCCTTGATTTAGGTTGTTAATGAACTCTTTTCCACTGCTTAATAAGACACTAGGGGTCTTTGACTATTCCTCTTCTTCATCTGACAGTGACTGCAACTTAAATGTCTTTCCATCCTTCTTGAATGAGATAGTATTGGCTTTTCCATCATAGATGGCACCTCTATCATACTACCATGGTCTTCCCAACAGAAAATGGCATGCATCCATGGGTAAAACATCACAAATCAACTTGTATTTGTACCCTCCAATGGAGAATTTCATCGTTGTTTGCTCATTGACAAGAACACTCTATCCTTTGTTCAAACATGTCACCTTGTAGGGATTGGTGTGGGGTACTTTCTCTAATTTCAGCTTCTTTATTGCCTCCTCAGAGATGATGTTATCAGTTGAACCTGAATCCACAATGACCTTACATACTTTTCCAAGTATTTTGCATCTCACTCTAAATAAGGCTCTTCTCTGTTTTAGCTCTTCCTTGACCAGTTGTCTGATCAAAACTCTACTAAACATCAGATTCTCCCCCACTTTTGATTCAATGTGACTAACCTTTGGTGATTTGACACTCATGTCCTCTTGTGCATATGCCACTCTCTTTTTTGTGTTTGAAGAAGATGCTTTCTCTGGGCACCTATAGGCTGGATGACCTACTTGACCACAGTTATAGCATTTCATATTGGCAAAGTATGAACTACTTCTGCCTGCTCCTCTTCCTCTATTTGAATCTCCTTGAGGTCATCTACCTTTGTTATATCCTCCTCTAGAAGTTGTTTCACCTCCATGCTCTGTGAGTTTAGACTCTCCTTGGTTTCTTTGTTTAGTCCCTCTACCTTGGTATCCACCTCTATGTCCTCTTTGATCTCCGCGTTTGCCTCTACTCTTAGAAGCCTTTTCTTGTTTCCTCTTGCTTCTTTCCTCAATCTTAATAGCTAATTGGTAACATTGGTGTACTGTTTTAGGACTTAGAAGAGTCATCTCCTCTTGGATGTTCCACTTCAATCCATTAAGGTATCTAGCCACCTTAAGACTTTCATCCTCTGCCACATTAGACCTCATACACATTTTTTGGAACTCCTCGGTGTAAGTGTTCACATCTTGGTCTCTTTGCCTCAAGCTTTGTCTTTTCTTATGTAACTGAATCTCATAGTCATCTGACATGTATGCTTCTCTTACCTTGGCAACCATTCCCTTCCAAGTAGAGATAGGCTGCTTGCCTTCCTTTTCCCTCTCTGTCTGAATGAACTTCCACCATGTCAAGGTAGAACCTCTTAACCTTGATTTGGCCACCTTCACCTTTTGTGCTTTTATGACCCCATCACACTCAAAGTGGCTTTCCATTCCCTCTATCCAATCCACAACTAAATTAGCTTCCATTTTTCCACTAAATAGTGGTATGCCTTCAAGTGATTTTCCACTCAAAGCCTTCAATTCCTTCAAGAAAGACTCTCCTTTCAAGATAGGGTCAGGTTCAGGGATCTTGTCTTCCTCTGCAACCTCTTCTTTCTTTGGTACCCTTCCTTCAACCTGCACATCATTCAATGCTTGTTCAAGTTGGTCTATTCTTTCCCTCAATAGCCTATTGTCTTCCTCCTGTCCTTCAACCATCTTGGCTAGTTCTGCATTTGTCACCATGATGGTAGAACCACTAGATTCAAGGTCTAACATACAAGATTCTTCCCAAATCTTTTGCTCGCTTAGATACCAATCTGATAGGGAGAGGGGTTGGAGGAATCAATCTCAGATTCCTACTCTAGGTCTTGCTTGCAAGACCTTCTTGGTGTCTTACTCCACCACCTTAACCTATAGGTCCCTTTTCTTATTTAGGTACCCCTGGTTCTCCTGGCCAACCCCACTTCCATCACTATTCAACCACCCAAGTCAATCTTGGTGCAATGTCTCCAACTCTTCCTTTGCCCTTAATCTACCCTAAAGGCTAAACTAACCACAACACTCAATTTGAACTTTGCAGGGGTGTAGAGGTGTCTCCAATAGCTTCATACCATCCTCCTAGGATTTTTGAAGGTTAACCATACTCCACCTTCTCATCACTTTCATCAAACCCTCATTTAGGGTTGGAAAAGGCTACTAGCCCTAGAGCCCCAATTAGGCCTCTTTCTCCGAGAAAATAGGCTTAATCTCCAATCTTTCTAGAGAACAACCCAATCTTCCCTTGGGGTTTCTGATTCATTTTCCTATCTCTCAAATATTTTTGAGGTCATAGGCCTTCACTATCCGTACAACACCCACATTTGGAAATGGACTAAAACTAGGGCTTTATAAGCCTCTTATGGCTGTTTTGAAATTGTCAAGCTTTGCTCTCATCAAATGTATTGAAGGAGCTTCCTCCTCTTTGCTATTCAATTCCAAGACACTCACCTATCTTCTCCAAGAAATGATTTTCCAAAATTCCAACACCCCTGTAGTTTTGGTGCCCTACACTTCCTGTCTTCCCTAGCCGGACTCACCTTGGCTCACCTAGGGCAAGACTTTACCAACAACTCCTACACACACATACCCTAAAACCTACCATATTTACACTCATGGAGCCTAGTCACTATTCCCAAAGGGTTGTACAATTTGTATGGTGGGAAAGTGAGCTAAACCTCCATTTTCTACAGACTGCCTGGTTCAGACCAGCAACAGACTAGAAACAAACTTATTTACAAATAATAATTGAAAATGAACAAGAAACTAAGTTAATGGCACACAAAGCTTGTACACTAACAGCACTAAATCCTATGTACAAAATAGTAATAAAATCAATCCATTAAAGCTCTTCTTTGAGATAAAAATAAGAAATTAACTCCAAAAGTTGTCTTTCCTTCAATTTCACCAAAATCTCACTATAATGACAATGCTTCTGTAGACACGTCAAATTGACATAATGCATCCATTCGACAAATAAATCAAGTTTATTTATCAATCTCCTAAAGTCATCAGTTTAAATCAAATAAATCAAACTTGATCCTATCATCATCTCTTTGATTAAATAAATCAATCATTTATTTAATTAAATCTCAGAGCATCATTCATCTCCCTTTGATTTGATTTAAATCCCTAAATCAAGTCAAAGTGGTCAAAGCATCATAATCATCATCCTAGCTAATTAATCCTGATTAAATCTAATGCTAATCTCATCCACTTGCATTCTCTAGATTTGGCCACTTGCACATGAAATTGCATTTAATTGATTTATCAAAAATTACTTATTTTCAACTTGGCATAAAGGGAGAATATTCTCCAAGTTTGAATTTCCCCCCAAGTGGACATGTACACCCAACATAACATTTATGAGGCCTTACATGTCTCTTACATGTCCCCTTCCAAGGTCAAACTCAGCATTCATTGCCAATTTGAATTCAAATTTTCCCTCTCATGGGCACTCTTCCCAAATCTTGCATAACCATTGGCCTATCATCACTTGACAAGTGTCCTTATCTTATTGGCTTGATCTTTGTCCCACATTGGTCCATTTTCAACACTTAGCATTTCTGAAAATCTATAAAATAGAGGCTTCACCTCTTATCAAATCCTCCACAATCATCCACAATTTTATGCAAGGTTACTCTCTTCATTTGAGATTTGATCTTGTCTATTTCACTCCATCATCTCCATCATTTACACAACTTGAGCTTTGATCAAGGATTGGGAAAGGGTCACTAGCACATGTGACACCAATCCACTATGGAATAGAGTTTTGACTATGTTTTTATATGCTTACATTTGATCATTTTTGTTTATCTAATTTGCATGTTTCATTATAGTCAAGTATTTCATAGGGATTTCAAATCTAATGTTTTGCAAAAGAATAACATGATGAAATTATGTTAAAATTGTTGACCATTTGCATATTTACTATTAAGTTGTTCGGTTAAGTTACTTGTGAAGATTGATAACCTCACACAACCAACTCCATTGAGTCCTCAGCCACTTTGTTATTGAGCTTTCAATTTCAAGCCAACTTTTATCAAAATATACTACCACATAAGTGCACCTCTGGCCCTGTCAAAACTTCACCAATCTGAGAAAGAAAAGAAAAAGTTGTAACAATTAATGAGTGTACCTTTGAATCAATTGTTGCATTCTTTCCCATTGACTTCTCTACCCGGTGCAGATGATCTGAATGAGTTTATTTCTATCCGACCTGTTTGCTGCCTTCCTAAACCACTGCCAGTGTCAAAACTATTCTCAAAACTTCTTTCATTCATAGGCATAAAGGGTGATGTTTCAAAAGTTTCTGCCAGTGTATGCTCAGAAAAGTAGTTCATTGTTGTCTAAGGCATACAAATCCAAAAGCCCAGCTTCAAAGTCACCTCTCATTTCAGGAGACAAGAACCCGTCTATGTTAGCCAATGGCATAAAGCATATGCTAAATATCTACCAACACTGTCTCTTGATATCGACCATCATTAATGTTAAGCTACGAATGAGATAGATGTTTCACTTATCTACGTGCTTTCTCCCTGCATCATCAGTCAAGATAAAAAAAAATCCTGAGACATTTGATACACTGGTAATCGCTTCTACCAGTCTGAAGGTGCTTCAACACATGGTTCCTGTTGCAATTCAAATCTTTTCATATTAAGGCAATGGCTGGTATATCTCTGACAATTATTGTCTTTTGCTCACTTAATTCTTATCAACTTTAAGTGCTTCTTGCTAGTCTTTGATAAACTTAACATTTTCTGTTGTTTTTCTCATGATGGGGACTTGTTCACACGGTACTTGTGTCATTAAAAAGGCGTTCACATTCATAGATCTTTACACAATGTCGTTGGTTTGTATGTTACTATGATATTCATTGATGATAGGTATTAAATGCCTAAAATTACTCTTACAGTCTACAAGTTCCTTTGGTGAGATTTGGGCTGAAAAGACATGCGCATCAAGAGTGAAACACTCTGCTACCTAAGAGTATTGCTAGGGTTAGTTCTTAATTGAATGCTATATTACTATTTTCTTTTTGCGCGCCATTCACTCAAAGTCCTATACATTTATCACACCTACTGGTACAATAGCTTTAGTGTGGTTCTCAGAATAGTTTCTATCTAACTTCAAACTATTACGGAGAGCTGGAGCAATAGTGACAAAGGCGTCTGCTCTTTGGACCAAAGATAATGCTATTTAGAAAAGCCAGGGACTGCGATAAAGTTTCCTAATGCTCATTGCTGAAACACAGATGTGACTGGCATTTAATACCACCTCCTTCAACTGGCGTGTTATGCAGGGTATCCGTATGGCACGATTTGAACATATCAATGTTTGTTTTGTTTCAAACCCCTGTTGTTCTTGCATGTTTCAAAGTTGATAGATTACGGACGAGATAGCTGTTCAAAACGAGTAACATGTTTTCTTTCCAATCTGCCTTTATTACATCATTAATATTGTTACTTGCTTGTCATTTGTTTTCGCCTAGTCTGCCACAAAAATCTTTTGTAATTATCAAGTTTGATAGTGGTATATTTGACCACTCAAAGCATGCTGTCTAGAGGGCTTTTTTTCTTTTTTTCTTTTGAATATTCAAATGACAAATCTTTAGATAACTCAGAGAAGAAAATTGTGGTTTAGTTGACTAAGGCATTTATCTTTCTTGAAGCTCCCTTTTCGGCTGCTTGTCTTCTTGTCCACTGTCAAGTACTATTCAAATCATCATTTAGCTATTTTTCATTATGCCTTCATATGCTTGAGTTGGTATTTAATGCGTGATTTGGTCTGCTGAAAATTAAAAGTCTTGAAATCTTTTTTTCTTTTAGCAGATATAAGTTGAATGTGTCTTGACATTTTACCATTGATTCAAGTTTATATAAAGTGTCTTGACATTTATCATCGATCCAAGTTTGTCATATATTTTTATCATTTTGCAATACATGTCTAACTTTCATTTGTGATGGAATAGGTACAAACGAACAACAAAGGTACAAAGGAAAAGTGAAGGTGAAAAGGTGCAAAGCGAAAGAGAAGGCTATCAAATGAAAACGAAAGGAGGGGAATTTTTTTTTTTGAAAACACAATGTGTTTTTTTAACACTTTAAGTGTTTGATCAACACTACTTCACGAAGTTGTTTATCATTTTGTTTTAGAACACTAATTTTCATTTGGGTCTAAAATGAACAATTTGATTTTCATTGCAAAGGGCTTAAAATGAATCTTAGGACAAACTCACTAGATTTTGTTTGAGGTTAAGAATTGAACAATCAAAACTCACACTTCATTTTGGTGCTTAAAACGAAATCACAATTGCTTTGAAGGCTATAAAACGAACAAGTGCTTGAATTTTTTGATGTCTTTTGAGTGTGTATCCTCTCCCCTTGCACTTCGTGCGATCTAGGGTGCAAGAGAAACACTCAAAATACATTTTATTGCTTTGAAACACTTCGATTTGGGCTTAAAAATTGAACATCTTGTGCGAGTGTGAGTAGGGGCATTTTCACATACATTCTCTTTCTTTGTGCCATCAAAGATCGATCGAGTTACGGATTGTGTCTTTGCTCATTTTGTTTATCTTAGAGGGCCTGCCTTGGGGAAAAAGTACTCACCCAAGGGACGACTCAACCGTGTGGTAACACTCTAAAGACAAGAGTATTTCCAGTCGGGATATAAATGTGGGTTTTGGTTAAACGCCATAATCACGCGGTAGCTCGATAGGATGGATCCGAAAGGGGACTTTGCCGTATGGTCAATCTCCACGAACGGAAAGTCCTTACTAGAACCCATGTGCTAGAATTTTCCAAAATCCTTAATCTATTTGTTGGTGCAAGAACGTTGGATCTGAAGCCACACACTCTTACGGTCTTCTAGTAGAGATGGAAAGCATGCCATGGGAGTTTCATGATGCTTGGCTGCCCCGATTGACGTTAATGAGCCGTGGAGGGGAGCCAGTGGGGTCAAGCATCTAACCATCCGCTAGAGATAAGCGTAGCTGGACTTGTCCAAGTGGGAATCCAACAAATATTGTCTTACACATCCATAGGGCTTGTAACTATTCTTTGTTTGAAAACACAGTGTTGTATTCGAAAACATTTTGCAAACAAACATTCAACATGATTCTCAAAATTTCAAACCCTCTTGAAGACAAATATCATTGACTCAATCCATATGTTACTACTTTCCCTGGGGATTCATGTCCGTAGAGGTTCCTAAGCATTGGATTATACCTCAATTTGTCTTCTTGAGTAAACAATAGGAAAACCCTTGCCTTAAGTTCATTGAATTTCCACATAAAATATCTTGTGGGGTTTAAAGAAATTAAGACATTGGACATCTTAGTTTGAAACATAATCAAGTGGTTGTTTTTGGTAAAAGGAACTCATTAAGCAAAAATAACAAATTGGACCCCACACATGTGCTTGATATCTCTTGGTCATATTGATCTTTTGATTGCTCTTAGAGAAAAGTGTGTTCTTCAATACCTTGGCCTAGTAAACAAAGTCTCTCTAAGTCTCTTAGGATAAAATCAAACACTTCATCCATCTCACACATTGATCAAAAATTCACTCATCCAAACCAACTTTAGAGCTTTTGAAAACATCATTCTAGACTTAGGCGCATCATCAAAATCAAAATCACCTTGTTTAGTTAGGTGTATGGGAATGCATCCTTTCTCATACCTCTAGTTAAATTAGCAATCCTTTGAACAAATTCATCCTAAGATCACATCCAACATCTTAGGGTTTACAAGTTCATCATCCAAATCAAACAATCAAAATCAAAATCCCTAAGTCTAGCATTGATCCAAAGTCCCTAAATGTTCATCATCCATATCATTTACACCTTTCATCCTTCATCTCGTCATTGATCCTATAACACCTTAGAGGTCAACAAGGTCAAAACACAAGAGGAACATGGAATATACACTTGATTCATACATCTTGAGTAATCTAAATCAGTTGAATCTTCAAAGCCTTGCAATGCCTATCAATTATCAAAGTCCATACATGGGATCATTACATTCGACAAATTCCAATGGTACAACAAGTGTGAGTATGCCCAAGTAAAAGTTTGGAACACATTTCCCAATGATAGATCTAAGTCCAAACCTACAAATCCACCAATCAAATAATCAATGCATGAGCCTTGAAACGAACAATGTCATTCCACCAAATCCCTACAAACCAAATGTGGATGTACCAAGTGCAAGTTTTCGAAACATGAATCCTAACTTAGAAAAATTTGGAAAAATGATTCCCAATACCAACAATGTTCATCCTATCATCCCAAATCAGAACATTATCCAAAGTCAATTTTCCCATAATCCCATTCAAAAACTGCAAGTAGGCATCCCAAATCCGCTTAAACAAAAGCCAAATCAACTATCTCAAGTGAGTCAAGATCAAAATCAAGAAAAAATTTGGCGAGATCAAATTGTGGAACTTTCCAAAATAGTTGAGGCATTGCGCTAAGGGAAATCTCCACCACCATTACCTACATCATTCCTTGGTTTAGGGCTTCCCCCTTTACCTAGCACCAATCACTCCACCCAATTCAATCCAACTAACGTCAATCAAACCATCATGTCAAATCCTTTGAATATACCATCGACATCGCACCAACAGATGGTATCCAATCAAGCAACAATGATGATCCCAACCAATCAAAATACGGTATCCCAAGGACCTATCACCTCGGTTATTCCAACCATCACTATCCCTTCAATCATTCCAACCACCACTATCACACCCATCACATCTCAAACCCCCACAATCAATCCAAGTGTATCTCAAACACTTGTCACTACATCCAACATGATTCTGAATCCACCACCACCCCCACCACCACCAACTTCCACCACATCAATCCAATACAACGCAACATTACAAGCTACTTTTCAAAAGGGATTACAATGATATCTAGCCATGCAACAAGCAAAACAAGCTCAACAAGTGCAACAAGCCTCTCGAGCTACGCAACAAACAACAACTATTGAGAACAAGGATCAAGATCAATCCATCATTGAGCACCTTGAAGTTGTCTCTACTCCATCCAATGATCAAATGAACACATGCCAAGAGTCACTTCTCAATCATGATCAAAATCCACCAATAATACCCAACAATGATCCAAGTCAACAAATGTCAACATCATTTGACCATATGGTTGAAGACCTTAGAAATCTCTCCACCACAATTGTCGAAAACAATGATCAAAACCTCTCCATCGAGGAGCACATTGAGGATGTATCTATACAATCCGATGATCAACTCACCATACATCAAGAGCCACTTTTTAGTGATCTCTTTCAAGGAGTGTTAGGATTATTTGATCCAATTGACATAATGCACAAACAGTTCACCTATGATCATGTTGAAAATGTCTCTACACCGCCTTACAAGTTAGAGGACATATTTGAAGAATTTATTCCAAAGCATGATCAAAATCTTTCACCAAAGTCTAGCAATGGTCATTTTCAAAACATGTTGATCCCCTTTGACCTCATGGTTACAGATGTTGAAGGAACCTTGAACTTGACCATGCCTAAGGTCGACATCCAAAAGTCCTTTGTAAGAAATCCATCCTTTGAAGATACCCCATGTCAAGAACTTGATCCAAAGCATGTCGAAAGCAACTCCGAAATTAATCAAGATCAAGAATTTGTATCTTTAAGATACTACAATAGTTTAATGGACACTCTCCTATCTATGCACGATGATCATATCCATGTAGCACATACTCCTCCATCTACCCATGAGATGCTTTCTACAGATGCGCACGTAAATGATCTTCATCTAGAACAAAATTTTGTTACACAAAAAGAGTAGATTCTTAACTCCTACAATCAAATGGAGTTGTCAACATCAGGATCGAATATGTCCCAAACTCAGATTGAGGACATCATGAATAAAGATATCCATCATTATCTGCTCAAGGAAACAAGTCAGATAGAACACCCAAAGTTAGCCAAGCAGCAAATTGAACTAATGTCATCTATAGTGGTCATTTGTCAGAGCACGTTTACTGAACAAAACACCTCGAAGCAAGCAAAATCAAGGAACGAAGGTGCTACTACCACCATACTGGGGGAAACTTCATCTCAAGCAAACATCAACATAGGGAGCACGAAGAATCTTTATGGTGAAACCATTGCCAATACTACAACCAACCACACCATGAATCTTCATCCACCCATCACCCCATCCATGAATTGGGACCAACTTCAAAAGAAAGATTTGAATCAAAGTACGAAGAAAATTATCAAAGAAAAAGAAGCTAAGAAGCATAATGGACAAATCAAATATGCATGGATACCAAAAAATACAAAGAAAGATCATCCCTATCACACTCCATTAGTCAAAGAAACTATGGGGAAAAATCAAAAAGGGAAAAGTATCCATCAAGAATGTCCGCAAAAGAAAAGCAGGCTTTTCAAGCAACGTACAAAGTATATCGAGCAGTTGGTCCCAATTCCACGCACACTTCCGTATCCATCCATCATTGCTCATCTTCCCAAGTTTGGAGAGTCAAAGGTTCCAAACTGTCAACCAATCCATCTCTTATCCCTAAGCACACTCCATCCATGCCTCCACGCATGATATCCAATTCTCAAATTGACCATGTATTGGCAATGACCCTTCATCATAAGGATTCTGAAGGCACTCTATTGCGATGTGCGCACAAAGACAAAGTCAACCCTGGTATCGACGAAGCAGATCGAGAATCCCATAAGTGGCATTCAAGTGCATGTATCTTAGCAAAGCAACTTCTTCAAGCAGGATATCAATGGCACATTATGACAGAAGTGTCTACGTCAACACCACCAGGTGGTTCAACATGAATCTTTCAGAAAAAATACAAAAAAATCAAAAAATATGAAAATCCAAAAAAATCAGAAAAAGGATTGAAAACAGTAAAGAGAAAAAAAAATCGTCCTCTAGTGAAAACCGCATGGGCAGCGCTTTGGGCAAGACCATGATGAAAACTTGGAAAATAGGCATCATGTGTAGAATCAAGCATCTACGTGCGCCACTTCAGATGAAAGCATCTCATCCCATCCATAATAAATTGAGCATTCCATCCATCTTATCCATAATGAATCCATTCATCCATAAACCATTGATCTAATCCATTTTCATTTGTCTGCATCCATCATCCAAGTTATCTTGATCTTGATGAAATTCTGGGGCACACTTTACACTAGCTTATGGTAAACATCTTGACATGGGCCATTTTCATTAATTCTATCCTATGCAGCATTATCTGAGCTATGAAGCATTATCCAAATGAGCATCCTTTATTGAAGCACCTTATCTTATCGCAAGATAAATCCTTGGCATACTTTGCGTGCTTACCATATCCATCCATCCATACACTTATCTGAGCATCCATCCACAACATTCCATACATTGCTAGACATTAGGGGCAGATATGTACATCTTGCTTCAAGAATAAATTTTGGTCTATATCCTCCAGCTTATGTGGTGATCTGAACATTGGAAAATGTGAAATAAAATTGGTCAAAGCATTTGCAATCCAAAATCCAAATCATAGCCCATGGCATATTTTGATGAGAATACATTCCTTATTAGTCTTCATCTTTCATCGAACATCAATCAAAACAATCGATATTAGTCACATCTATTTGCACCCTTCAAACATCACATCAAATCATTTGAACAACTTTTGTTCCAAATCAAGCTTCATCAAACATGATCAATCAAATCCAATCAAAAAATCATCATCTCGGGATATCCTTGTGTTGCTTAACACTATCCTTGCATTGTCGTGTATCCTCGACAATGTTAATTATCAATCCTGATCAATCCAATCCTTGCATTGTTGTGTATCCTCAACAATGTTATCATCATCAATCCCATCAAATCCTTGTGTTGCATAACACTATCCTTGCATTGTTGTGTATCCTCAACAATGTTATCATCATCATCAATCCCATCAAATCCTTGTGTTGCATAACACTATCCTTGCATTGTTGTGTATCCTCAACAATGTTATCATCATCATCAATCCATCGATCCGATCAATCAACCTTAGCTTGGTTTTAAGCAAAATCCCAAACAGAGTACTGATATCATCATTCACATCCAAAAATCCAAAAACATCCAAATCATATCAAAATCCAAAAACAAGTCAAAAATAGAAAACACCAAAAACATTGGAATCTGAACTACGTCGTCTCTAAGCTTAAACGTAGGCAAGGCTAATCTTTGATCAGCCCCCGAAACATCAAAATCCAAAAACATTCAAAAAACATCAAAATCCAAAAACATTCAAATAAAACACAAAATCCAAAAACATCCATAAAATCTCGTAAAACCCCAAACATGGGAAAATCTCGAAAAACACCAAAAATAGCCTCAAAACATTGCAAAACTCCAAAAACATCCAAATATTTGAAAAAATCCACCCATCCCGTTTCATTTTCACCCGCAATAATCAATCATTCATAATAAATTGATCGTCACCTTCATCCTTTGGCAACACAAACAGAAACAATCATAGTAGTCAGCAATAGCAAACTTCAATCGTAAAATCAAAATCGAAACAACGAACCATTGAACAAAAAACCAAACTCTTGATCAGTCGCAAACATGTCAGTCAACCTTATATCAACAGCCTATCAATCAAACTTATCAAACCATCATCATCCTGTACAATGCATGTCCTAGGATATATCGTTCCAACAATGGGCATCATTTTGGATATCACCCTAGATTCTTATCCTATCAAAACAAATCCCTTTGGCTGAAGGTATGAAGAACATTGACTTGTTTGTGTACTTGATCTTTTCTTTTGATTTATCTTATTGCGCTCATTCCAAGGACCTCTCGATGATATCCGAACGAAGGATTTAGAGAGATAGGAATGGGGCAACGATCATTATCTTTTGTCTGATGTGCTTGTTGGACATTCTTGTAAAATAACTTGGCGAATTCTTGCTTTGTTAGGTACGCCTTAGCAAGGTTTTCGTATGTCAAGTGTGAACAAGAATACTCCTATTTGTTTGTTGAGTCAAAGTCCATCACACTAGGTACAATGCCATCCTGGTTCTTGATACTTTGATGCATCATACCTATGTGTGTTATCAAACATAAAGTAAGTGACCCTTTGAAAATCCCAATCCTTGATAAGCAAATCATCATCATTTATCATCTATCATCATCTATCATCATCATCTCTAATAAAGTCTCGACCAATCATGGACTTGTTGGATCCTCTTGTCATCACCTCATTTCCACACTAACATCATCATCACCAATGCATCCATCATGCATCCATTATGCATTCATCTTGCATCCATACATCATTAGTATTCTGCATATCATCTCACATGCATATCATCATCATAATATAGATCTGTTAGTCTAAGCATCTCATAACTCATCCATTGCATAATCATAGCATATCACATCATCAATCTCATCCATCTCATATCATATCATCATTTAAGTTGTTTAGGATAATACAGATTTGTTATTCTAAGCATCTTGAAATCATCTCATTGGCATTGTCATCCATAACCATCCATTTTGAGCCTCTTTATCGCGAGATCGACCCTCAAATCGAATCTTTTCGCTCGATCTCTCTAGGGGGCAATGTACCAATGTACTTTCCGTTGGGGCATCCGAAAAATCAGAAAATTTTTAAATTTCGAGTGCGGCAAGTTTATTCTTTGAACCAATGCAACAAGTACATTGCTTCAAAGAGGGGAAAAATGTAGACACGTCAAATTGACATAATGCATCCATTTGACAAATAAATCAAGTTTATTTATCAATCTCCTAAAGTCATCAGTTTAAATCAAATAAATCAAACTTGATCCTATCATCATCTCTTTGATTAAATAAATCAATCATTTATTTAATTAAATCTCAGAGCATCATTCATCTCCCTTTGATTTGATTTAAATCCCTAAATCAAGTCAAAGTGGTCAAAGCATCATAATCATCATCCTAGCTAATTAATCCTGATTAAATCTAATGCTAATCTCATCCACTTGCATTCTCTAGATTTGGCCACTTGCACATGAAATTGCATTTAATTGATTTATCAAAAATTACTTATTTTCAACTTGGCATAAAGGGAGAATATTCTCCAAGTTTGAATTTCCCCCCAAGTGGACATGTACACCCAACATAACATTTATGAGGCCTTACATGTCTCTTACATGTCCCCTTCCAAGGTCAAACTCAGCATTCATTGCCAATTTGAATTCAAATTTTCCCTCTCATGGGCACTCTTCCCAAATCTTGCATAACCATTGGCCTATCATCACTTGACAAGTGTCCTTATCTTATTGGCTTGATCTTTGTCCCACATTGGTCCATTTTCAACACTTAGCATTTCTGAAAATCTATAAAATAGAGGCTTCACCTCTTATCAAATCCTCCACAATCATCCACAATTTTATGCAAGGTTACTCTCTTCATTTGAGATTTGATCTTGTCTATTTCACTCCATCATCTCCATCATTTACACAACTTGAGCTTTGATCAAGGATTGGGAAAGGGTCACTAGCACATGTGACACCAATCCACTATGGAATAGAGTTTTGACTATGTTTTTATATGCTTACATTTGATCATTTTTGTTTATCTAATTTGCATGTTTCATTATAGTCAAGTATTTCATAGGGATTTCAAATCTAATGTTTTGCAAAAGACTAACATGATGAAATTATGTTAAAATTGTTGACCATTTGTAGATTTGATGTCTACAGCTTCTAACCCTGCTCTCAGGTCAAGGCACTCCTTATATAGGTTTGAAAAAAAGTTAGACTCCCTTGGTCGGTCATGTAAGTCATTAAATGGTAAAGTTATAAAATGCACTATGTTTTTCAAGTTTTGCCAATTTTTGAAAACTAGGTAAGATGAGTTCCTAAACTCATTCACCCTTCCTCAACTTCTATCCTAGAGAACAACTACATCCATTAAATATATCATCAACTCAATGGTCAACATGAACTTCTTGATAAACAACAAAACAAGAGAAAAGCATCCTAGAATTCCTAAATGCCTAAGATTTCCTAGGTGCTCCTGCACCATTAAGGGTGCATTTCATGATGAATATTATGATTTTCTGTTACAAGATGGATTATTGCTCAAGGGTGCCTAATTATGTGTTCCAAAGTGCTCCATGAGAACTAACTTGATAAAAGAGAAACATTATGGAAGCTTAGGAGGTAATTTTAGGGTGGATAAAATATTGGAATAGGTAAGGATATTTTACTATTGGCCAAAGATGCAAGTGGATGTCAAAAATTTTGTGGAAAGTTATGTAGTTTTCCATAGAGCCAAGGGTTCTAGTTCTAATGCAGGTCTTTATTAGCCTTTTCCAGTACCTAATAAACCATGGGAGTCTCTTAGTATGGATTTTGTGTTAGGTTTGCCAAAAACTCAGAGGGTTTATGATAGTGTGTTTGTTGTTGTTGATAGATTTAGTAAAATGGCTCATTTTATTCCATGCAAGTGCACAAGTGATGCTTCTTAAATTGTAGGGTTATTTTTCAAATATATAGTTAGAATTCATGGGCTACCATTGACTATTGTATCAGAAAGGGATTCAAAGTTTGTAGGTCACTTTTGGAGGACCCTTTGGAGGAAGCTTGGAACAAATTTGACCTTTAGTATTGCCTATCATCCAAAGACAGATGGGCAGAATGAAGTAGTCAATAGGTCACTTGGAAATATACTTAGATGCCTCACAAAGGAGCATGAACAATAATGGGACTTGATTCTTACACAAGATGAGTATTCCTATAATGACTCCATCAATAGAAGCATTGGAAAATTCCCATTTGAGGTGGTGTATGGACTGAAACCTAGAGGTGTGTTTGAGCTAAGGGATTTGAGTGGAATGGAGAAGAGGAGTATTGAGGTAGAAGGATTTTTAGAGGCCATGAGTGAAATACACCAGCAAGTTAGAGAAAACCTTCAAAAAAGTGTTGAGAAATACAAGAAACATGTAGATTTGAGGAGAAGAGATGTTCAATTCAAGGTGGGAGATTTAGTACTTTCACATTTGTGGAAGGAAAGGTTGCCAAAAGGAAAGTACAAAAATTTTCAGATGAAGAAATTGGGGCCATGCAAGGTGGTCCAAATTTTTTGTGAGAATGCCTATGAGATAGAACTCCCTCCTGGTGTTGCTATCTCTCCAATGTTTAATGTTGCTAACCCTTATCCTTTCAAAGGATCTATGTTTTTAGGTGAAGAAGCAGGTACATCTAAATTTCAAGATGAAGATTATGTCAAAGACCTACCCCCAACTTAGCCTTTGAAGCTTGAAGGTGTTTTAGACACAAAGGAGGTGAAGAGAACAAGGCACAAAGTCTATAATGAATATCTTGTGAAATGGCACGGTATCCCTCATGAAGATGCAACATGTATGACAAAGGAGGACATTAAAAGGCATGGAATAACTATTTGATCTCAGGTGGAGCCTGAGATTCTTTTCTCCCTGGGTGTATGGTGCAGGTGCACCTTGTCAATTTTTGTCAATAGGGTCGCATGTATTTTTTTTAGGTGTTTAGAGTCTTGTTTGGATGTAATAAGTTCATCATATACCATTTTCAATGTAATAAGTCATGTGGGATCGATAGTTGATAGTTTTTTCAAGTTTTGTAATTTGTTGTAAAAGTTGCTTTGCAAATTTTGTCATGTAAGGAAGATGAACGGTCATGTAGTTAAAAAGTTCATTAGAACCATTGATTTGTAGTTTTTCAAGTTTAAATATTCCTCAAAAACTTTGATGCATTCTTTTGGAACTCATTTTGGTGCACAAGCAATAAAACAACTTCAAATTTCTATGTTTTCTTCAAAATTTGCTGCTATAGGAAGTTTGTACGGCCTGTACGGCTTGGTAATGAAGTGAATTTGTTTGGGATTTATGTAGGAATGTGTTGAGAATTTTTTTATTATATATTTTAAGTGTTTTCATAAAGTTTGAAGCATTTGGTGAGCAATTTTTTGAAAACGGGTTGAAAACCTTGAATTTGAGGGTTTGTAGACAAAGTATGGAATAAAAGCCCATTCTACTAATGAAATTCTATATAACTCAGTGGAATGGAACTAGATAGGTTTCCTTTCATGTCTAGTAGGACTGTATTTGTAGGGAATGGAGTTAGATCACTGTTTGTGCAAGCCCTAGCCTAATATCCCAATGTATTAGGCTAGTTTTGATATGTAGGAGTAGGGTTATGTGGTTAGATGAATTGGTGGTTGATTAAAGTGATAAAACTTGTGGTTCTTGAACCTATGTGATATTTCCAGGGTCTAGGAATGAAGATTGGTAATCTGGGAAAAGGATATCACACACTTTCTTTGTAAAAGAGGCCTAATTGGTCTTAAGGGGTAGTGTAGCAGTCCATTTTAGGAGGGTATGTTCTGAAACAAGTATATGCAAAAAGTTGATATGTTTAGGAAGAGAATAAAGGGTATCCTAAAAGGTATTTGTTTCATGGGTTTGAGGACTTCTCTAAAATATATGCTCAAATTTCATGGTTTTATGTGTGACAAGCAAAATTGAGAAAATTGTGTGAAAGCACCAAGTTAGGGTCTTCACGGTTGAAAGATTGTTCAAATATGATTGAGTTGTGATTGGTAAGATATCTAAACCCACGCTCTACATCATATGGATTGAATATTTTTCAAACACCTCAAATACTTTATCATCAACATGAAAGAAATGAACTAAATCTAAAAACTAATCACTTAAAGCAACTTTGAAACATAGGAACCATGCATATAGATGAAACAACAAAAAAAAGATAACTAAACCAATGCATTTTATTGAATTTACTTCACCAAAATTTTCAAAAATTCTTGAATTAATTCTTGCAATGAGGAAGGACCTCATATACATAGAGTTTACGTCAAACATATGTCGACCTAAACCAAAATTAGGGCACTTGATTTAGGTCGGCCTAGTATAATTTTTATGCCCATTTAATTTTGAAACAAAGATAATTTTGAATCCAAACCATTGTGTACTCCTATTTGTTTTGATTTATGGTTTCACTTGTTGTTGAAGGGATGCCATGCTTTGCAAAAGTGTGTTAAGGAGAGAATCGTTGTTATTGTAAGGTGGAGGGGAATAGGGTGGAGTGGTAGATGTATGCAAAGGGAAAGTGAATTGTAAGTTGGTGAGGGTGGATGGTTGAGTAGATATTGTATTCGAATGCCAAAAGATAGAAGGATTCCCAATGGAAGTGCCTAAGGAAGTGTTCACACTGCTAGTAGGTTGAATTGTTGTGGCAGGTTGAGTACTAGTGTATTTAGGAATGGAAATGGGTATTGTAGAAGAAGGGATTGAAGTTCCACAATGTTTCAATCCTCACAAATGCTAACAAAATATGCTCTTAACCAATGAAGAAGACAACTATCCAACCTTAGACAACTACCCATGTGTTTTCTTTTATAGAAACGAGCTCACACAAAACCACCTAGTGGTATTACATAAAGCCATGTGACTAATACCTTGAGCTTACAAAACCAATAACCCCTCAATTAATACTGGTACTAAGTTTTCCCAACATTAAATATTTTTCCCATGTGCAATCCCACATTAAATATTTAATTGTGCAATGTTATATACAACACATAAAGTGGCCCCAAGAATGTTAGACCCATGTGATGCACACATCCATAGATTCCCTAGTGCTTCATATAATAAATAAAATATTACATTATAACATTATGCAAGGCATGGATTACATATCTTTTCCTAACAGACATCTTGAAAGAAGTATAGAAAGATGTGTTATACCACCATTCGACTATTGGTGGTATCCATTGTACCCATCTCTCTTTTTTATTTGAAGAAAAAAATTAAACCTAACCTTCCAAGCATTTTTTTATGGCCTTAGTATATCCATTATATTAGGGATGATATGATGAGTTATAATAAAGTTAAGTTCCCAAACATGAAAATAAGTTAGTCTAAAAATTGCTTGTAAATATAGGATCATAATCACTTTAATTTTTGGAGTCCTGTGTGGTTTCTAAATAATATACATAAAGACTATTATGATAGTGATTACTATAATTAGGTGTGCTAAAACAAAAAAATATGCATAAATTTGGTGAGATGATCCAAAACAACCATGATGGTATTTTTTCATTTAGATTTGTGTAAGCTAGTGATAAAATACATAGATAACTCCTCCCACCTCTAACTTGAGATAGATAAGGGCTACAAAATTCCCAAATTCTTAAGTATCTCCTATTTATTTTTTGACATACCATGCATTTTGCTATAAATTTTTTATCATCCCCTTTTAGCCCCTCCGAATATAAATCTTTCTTAAGTGCCCATCAATCAAAGAAGCATGTACTTTTTCCAACACCTTGAAATTAAGAGTTGGATTCTTGCATAGGTATAATAAAGCATCCACTACAAAAAATCTCTGTGATTTGCTCCATTTTTTGCTCCCACCTACTGTTTTAATGTATTTTTTGCTAATTTTTTGAAAACGTCGGTGCTATTTATCGAGATGGTGCTATTTTTGGCATTTATTTGCACTGATCATGACAAGTCAACAATACTTTGCGCTGAAGTTAGCACCATCTTTAGCACCGATATTGACTTCGAGTGTGGTGCCACCATTAGTACTACATTTGGCTCCTAGTTTAGCTTCAAGTTTAGTGCCACTTTTAGCTCCGGCTTTAGCTTTGAGTTTAGCACAGGTTTAGATACCCCTATGTCAAAGAGACTTATTTATATGTCTCATTGACGATGTAAAACAATGAAATGTCAACAAGATACAAGCATATTGAGGATAGAATCACTTATGTCACATCGACAAGGTATAGCTACAAGTGCTCGACGAAACACAACTCTTGGATATCATGAAGTAATGTTGATGAGACATTGAGATATCGGTAAGACAAATAAGATTGTCTCATCGATACTCCTCAATTAATGATGAAAAGCATAAACCGCTATACCACTGGGAAGGTGAGCAACATATGTGGTAGAGCTGCATACACCACAACCCCGCAACAAGAAGCCTTGAGCAAGGTAGTAGTGCAGTAAACAACAGAAGGGAAGGGAAAAACACCACCATACTGCAACAATAATCATGAGTCTCCCTGACATGACAAAGTTACATCGATATATAAAGAAATACCATCGAAGGAAAATATCGATGAGATAGTGGCATATTGACAAGAGTTATTAACTTGTCTCATTAACACTAGCAACCAATATCAAAGGAACATAAGATCTAATGTTGATGAGACATTGAGATATCGGTAAGACAAATAAGATTGTCTCATCGACACTCTTCAAGTAATGATCAAAAGTATACACCGCTATATTTCCAGGAAGGTTAGAAACATATGTGGTAGAGCGGTATACACTGCAACCCCACAACAAGAATCCTTGAGCAAGGTGGTAGTGCGGTAAACAACAGAAGGGAAGGGAAGAACACCGCCATACGACAACAGGTATAATAAGAGATAGTGGTAGTACGGTAATCATGGCATGATTACAATTTACAACACTAAATGCAAAAAATCACGTCAGTCACAATCCATTTGAATATAGCCTACCAAAATATTCTAAAACTCTAATAAACATACTCTAAAAATTTCGTTGAAATCTTATTTTTAGGCATAGCCTGCCAGAATGGAGTTTTCATTTTAATTTAAACACACAATAAAACCTTTGTTGAAATCCTATTTTCAGGCATAGCCCGCCAAAATGGAGAAGTGTTTCAGTAAAGAATGATAGAGAATGGTAAGGAGATGTGCATGATAGGAGGCATAGGATTCATTGACGTTTATCTCATTCCTGCTCTGATCAACAAGGGTTACAATGTTCGCACTACTATTGTAATCTAGGTATTTAATTGGCATATGTTTGCATAATCTCAAATTCCTTCAAATGCTTTTGAAGTATCAATGTATCCTATATAGGGTTTAGGATGACTTCTTTTAATTTCAAAAAATAAATCAGATGCTTTTGAAGTATCAATGTGTCCTATATAGGGTTTAGAATAATTTATTTTGATTTAAAAAATAAATAAATGATGTATTTTCCCGTGTTTAGATAATGTGGAGATCTCCTAAATTTTCCCTAGCACACTATCCTCTTTTGCACTATGCTCATTACTCCATCTACTAGGGTTTTTCATTTGAAATCTTTAATAGCTTCATGATAGTGGCTTTTAAAGGGATCTCAATGTTTACTTTAATATTTATCATGTAACCCTTGAGGTCCATAATCCACCTTCAATCTCTTCTAAGAACATTGTCTTAAGGTAGATTACATAGTATGCATATAAAGCAACTCCATACCTGCCATTGTTCCAAACCACCACTCACCGCCTTGCTTAAAATGCTGCCTCCATAAGCACAATAGCATGTTTTAAAATCATGGTTGCTAGTGATTGACCATTAAGGTCACTACTTTCATCAAGATACAATGAGATTTTTGTCTACAAAATTAAGACATTATGCAAGATAACATTGTGAATTGTTTTTTGTGTACAATTTAATTTTCTTGCACATTTACTACTTTGCTAACTGCCTTTAAGACTGGATATTGCACCATCAGCTGAAATCTCAAACAACTCACTCACTGTCACTTGAAGATTCCTTTCATGAGCATCCTTGTATAAAATCAAACTATGCCCTATAGACTGCCTACTTACTAATATAGGGGACTAATTATTTCATGGTATTTTGAGTTTTATTTAGAAGGGGTTAATATGTGGAATTTTTATGTGCAAGAAGAATAGATTGTGATGCAACTTTCGGGTATGGACGGTTCAAGCAAAATTGGATTTCTATCGGTGTCATAACCAGGTTGGATTGTACCTTGAGCCAGTGTGAAACACTTCTGAGTGTTTTCGCTCAGAAGCAGAACCTGAGACTAGGAATTTCCAAATATCTAACAGAGGAAGTTCCTACATTCTAAAGATAAAATCATAAATTTTCTTATCCAATTTCTGATTCGACCTGAAATCTTTAATATTCGATAGAGAAAGTTTTTTGCATTCTAAGATAAAATCATAAATCTGCTTGTCTTTGTACAATCACTCATTTGAATTGTTTCTTTAATAGTTTTAGGGTCACTTCCATGTACATATCTTCTTCTTTTGCTAGTTGAACACTCAAGCTCTGCATTTGCTCAAATCTCCATCTAAAATAATCAACAACATGCATTAATTTATGATTGTACCTTGAGCTGGTGTGAAACACTTCCAGGTGTTTTCGCTTTGAAGTAGAACTTGTGTGTAGGAATTTCCAAATATCCGACAGATGAAGTTCCTACATTCTAAAGATATATTCTATGAAACATCCCTTATTTTCTATGAAACAATGTATATATTCTTGTACTTGTAAATATTCTTTTACTGTTATGTCTATTAAAGAAAATAGAGTTTGAATAAAAAATGCTTCACCCTTTTTTGTGAGTATGTGAATTATTGTTTAAGGAAAAATATTTCAGTGTTTACATTTTCAATTTACTAGTTTCAAATCTTCATTTTCTATGTAAATAAAATTGTATGTGCTCTTTATCTCTAATGACATAAAATAGTAATGTCATTAGAATTAGGGTTTTCAATTTTAGCACCATCATTGTCCACACTTTTCATATCCTATTCACTTTTAAGTACAATCATCAAAATTTAATTTTTATTTCTTGTCCCAGTTAATCTTGATTCCTGTCAGCACAACACATTAGGTTGCATGTTAAATTTCAAACATTTTCTTTTCATTTTTTTGTATATATTATTTTCTTAGTGCATCATTATGTAACAACAATTTCACTTCTGAGATATACAGTAAAAATAAATGAAAGCACATGTTTGCTTTGTCAAGGGAAATGTATGGTGAATACCCTATGTCTTTTTGATAAGTGTGCAAGTGAAATAAGACATAACTGATTGAATCTGATTTTCTACTGTACAATTGTTTTTTTATGCGAAGGCTGCAACAACTTATCACGGATTAGTTTTGGCTAATAAACATGGTGTTTCTAAACTATGGCTAGAGGGGGACTCTCTTAATGTGATTAATTGTCTCATGATGAAATGTACTCCTTCATGGTCAATTTCCAATTTTATTAATGACTTGATATCTATTATTAACTCTTTTGTCGAGATGAGAATCACACATGTTTTTTGTGAAGTGAACGTGATGGTTGATGGGGTTGCCAACGTGGGAGTAGCTGAGAGATCTGAGTAGGATTCTTTTGAATTGCTACCTCTTAATCTGAAGTGTATTTCTAATGATGACCAACTGGCTTGTTTCTAGGTGAGATGTTCTTGGGGAAAGGTTTTTCATTATGATTTTAAGTTGGGTTTTGCACGTCAACCCTTTGCTCTTTCAGTTTCACTATTCTTTCCTTGGTTTTCGTAGAAGGATGGACTGTCAATTTTGGTAGGGTTACTTGGAATGATAAGCCCACATGTATTGTGGGTGTTTGTTGTATTATTTTTAGTAGCACTTGGTTCATTTTACTTTTTCATTTCTTCCAGGTGTTCTTGGGTTTTTGTTTGTTGCATGTCACTATGGGTGGTGACTATTGCATAATTGAGCTGAGTTCCTGTGAAGAGTTTTAGAAAAATGCTACTATGTAGGAGCACTTGGAATTGGGGGGGGGTTACTCAATTTATGTAGAGAATTCATGGCCCAAACCCTGATGTAACAAATTTCTTTGTGAAAGGATGGAATGGGAGGTCTCTGTGTTACTAGGGCGTTGAGTTTCGAATTGAAGAGGATTTTATTGTAGAGGTAATTGGCCTTTCAGTTGCTGGGAGAAAGTTTTTCAGGGATAGGGGAGCGGCTAAGAAGGCTTTTGAAAATTTCTTTGAACATGATGAGAGGAAGAAGGTTAAGGAAATTGGAAGTGGAGCTTATGCTAGGAAGTCCCTGAAGCCACTTTGGAGGGACCTCGTGTTGGCCATTATACACTACTTCACCCTTGAAGGTAGATTCTCTATGGTTTAGACTCACCATTTTATGCTCTTAAAACATTTTAGGCATAATGTTTTGGTCTTGTTTTCTTTTTACCTGTTACATTCTATGGAGAAGAGTATTGTAGACCATAGAAAGAACCCTAAGAAGCCAGTTCTTCATCAAGGGCTTATGTGTTTGATTTTTGCTCATATCAAGCTAAATTTGATCTTGGTCTCCCCTAAAACTCTTGGTAAGAAGGAAGTTAAAAATGATGGGTATGAAACAGGGGACCCTGCTGGTGAACGAGTCAGTAGTTTGGAGGAGGAAAAATTAGAATATGAGGATATGTCTATTGATGAAGGAGGCTCTAAGGAAAGGGATGAGGAATCGGAAGAATGGGGTAAGGGTTATGAGACTGATGTGAATTTGCAAGAGACTATGGCTAATTCTATTAGAAAATCTTCGAAGGGAAAAACCAAAGGCATGAAGAAAGTTAAAGCTTTTTCCAAAAGGAAAATTGAGGTCATTTCCCCTGGTTCGAATGTGAATCCCACGTTGTCTTCTGGAAAAGAGGGTTTTAATGGTTGTCATCCTATGGGTGATGTGGATCCTTCAAATTTTGATTGTGTTCATAATGCTTCATTGGGGAACCCTTTTCCTGGTAAGGATGGTCTGCTAGAGAGCTCCGCAATGCAAGGGCTCAAGGTTCCGGTTAATTTGGATGGTCAATTGAGTGACCCTATTGATATGGGAAAGTCTAAGTGGAGGTGAAGCCTAATGAGACTGGCCCCATGGATAATAAGGGGATTGATGTGGTTAATTGTTCTTAGGATTTTTCTACTATGGAGAAGGAAGTGAAGAAGGAATGTCTAGAGGCGTTAGATGATTTGGAAAATCTTCTAGATAAGGAGAGGATAAAGGCGGATTTCAAGGATTCCCCAGCCGAAGAAGAGGATGAAAAAATAGGGATTGTTTTGATGCTCCTATTGACTTGGAGCAGAAGGGTCAACCTCCGGTTAACTCGGATGAAATTGACATGAATATGTTTTGTAGAATGGCCAAAGATGGGATGAGAAACCTATTTTCCCTGGTTAAGTGGTTATTTTCTAAGGTTAAGGAGCTCAATCTTCAAATGAAAAATTGGTAGGATGTTTGTGTTGCTATGCTAAGAGGTAACCAAAAGGAGTGGGAAATAAAAGGAAAAGTGAAATCAATGCATATTAAGCTTGATAAGCTACTAGCCAATGCTGATCGTTTGGGGGTTTCTCATGAGGAAAAAATTTCCTCTTTGGAAGTTATTGTTAATAAAATATTAGAGGACAAAATGGAAAGTCTGGAGGATAAAATGAGAAAGATGTTGGAGGACTTGAAAATGATGGTTAATATCAGCAATAACTCTTTGAAGACCACTGCTATGGGTCTTTTTGTTCTGAATGAGAAAGCACTAAATTAGACTAGAAAATTGCTTGACTTGGGTAATATGGAGGAAAGGATTGAAGATCTTTGTGGCTCTTACCTGGTGGAGAAAGCGGAAGCTTCTACTCCTGTGCTAGAGAAGGACATGCAGGCGGGTCCATGCCTTAGGATGAGGAGCAAGATGAAAAAGAGGGTTGCTATGGCTGTTGAGGAGCTGAAGGATGTTATCAGTATCCATGAGGAGGTTATCAAGGAGAACATGGCCTCAACTAATGTTTTAGATAATTTTTTGTACCTGGTGTTTCCTCCTTTGGTTCAACAGGTTTGCTAATGTTATTGCTTTTGGGTTTGCTGACGGGTTGCTAATGTTCCATCTTATGTCAGCTTTTTAGTTTTTTGGGCTGCTGGGCTTAGTGGTTTAATTTCTCTTGCAGCTTGGCGTCATTGTAAAGGGTTTTGGGGCCCCTTCAAAACCTATTTTTCCTTATCAAAAACTGATTCAATCTGATTTTCTACTATAAAATTGTTTTTTTTTTTATGTAATTTTTACTTTTTGCATGTGGATTACCCTAAAAAGGAGACTACTTATCTTTTCTTAAATGAAGCCTTTACATTTCCTGTTTATGAAAGGAATTTATAGCTTGAAAATAGGTTTTTGGACTTCATACAAATTAAGATTGGTGTAAAAGGCCATCCTCGCAAATGTTGTTTGGTCTAGAATTATAATGGGAAATAAAAAAGCTTGCTAGGAGAATAAAATAGGTTTTCAATTGTCCAAGTACAACATAATATTATTGAAGCATTTCAAAGTTTAGGAATTTGAGATTCATGGATCTCCTTGGAGGTCACCCACCTAATATAATAATAGTAAATTAGTATGAACCTTTAGTCATAAATTAAAATGCAATATAATATCTCTATGTCTCTCACACATGAACATTTCATATAACCGCATACCTTGTAAATATTGGCAATTGACTTATGGAATTCCTTAAGTCAACTGTAAGACAGGAATCCCCCCTAATTGTCAATGGCATGATATGCTACCAAACACATTTATGAAAATTAATAAAATTCAATTTTCACAGCCCATGATAGTTATGTAAAAATTTCCACATAGTTTATCCAAAAATCTTACTCACATAACATTTATGAAAAGGTCATTAGTAATTTTTCTCACACAAAAAAATATAAATGTTGTCTCATCTATTTCCAACCACTTTCCTCTTAGTGATTTAGTATTTTTACACCATCCACATCCTCTCTTCATGGCCTCCTCTATGAAAAAAAATGCTACCATAGAAGCTTTCTTTGCACTACTGCCGAGAAGTAAGAATCAACTTGCAGGACCATGGTAAAAACTACTCTACCACACCGAGTTGATGAAGGAGCCATAGGATAATGGTGGTCTTCGCACTACCGCACGACAATGGTAGAAGACTTGAGGGAGTCACCGTAACATCGCCAAGAACAAAAGGAAGACTCACGTGCCACCACAGAAGCTTTCATCGCAATACCACTGAGAAGGATGAAGCACCTTGCGGGACCACGGTAAAAAACGCTCTATCGCACCGAGCTGATGAAGGAGCCACGAGATAGCGGTGGTCACAAAAACAAGGTAGGAGTTTGGGTAGGGAAACATTTTTATTTTCCATTACCCAATGAATATAAATTCAACATTTGTAAATCACTTGTTCAATTCTATATCTTTTCATTTCACATAAAACAATGTAAATCACTTGTTTGATCACTACAACTGAATACAAAATGAAAGCATCTCTTTTCTTTTTAAATCAGACAACTTAAATGCTGTAATTGAATCAGACAACTGAAACACATTGCATCTTGGAACTCCAAAATATTTTAAACACTTGAAATGATTAAACATTTGTAGAGGTTAATTTTGAATTTTTACCTTAAAATAAAACTTTGAACAAAATAGCTCCATCAAATTGAGCTGTGGTGAAAATTTGATAACAATTAGTTTACATTCATTTACTTGCATTTGTAAGCATTCATATTTTTGTGCCATTACCCATGCATTTTTTTGTAAGTAAATGGCGAAAGAACATTGTATCCTTATCCACATTTTATAATTCATGCTGATTTTTGTTCATTTCAAAATAATATAATTGAATTCACATGAATTATCAAAATAACTACTTGATAGAAAATAAAAAATGTTTTATGATTTTAGACAAGTGTAGCTAGCTAGTGGTGTTGAGAAATATTTGCATTGTTTGGTTAGTGTAATCAAATTGAGGATGAGAACTTTGAGTCACAAGGATAGACTAGGAATAGCGTACATTGATAGGTGCTCAATTAGGTGCACTTGGCACCGCCTTAGGCACCCCAAACTGATTACATTAACGACCAAATGTCAGTGCTTAAGTTGCAATTAAAGAAGAAATCAGATGACAAAAAAGGGAAAAAAAGGGAAAAAAACTGTGCGAAGGAAGAAATCAAAATCGAAAATTAAAAAATTTCCCATGTGAAGGAAGAAATTAGATGACATAAAAGGGAAAAATGCCACGTGAATGAAGAGAGTAGGCCGCTACCAGCAACTGAAGAGATCACGAAGCTAGGATGCACAGAGGAATTTTGGTGAGGAAAGTACATAGGTATTTGAATTTTCTGATAAGATTATATCAAATTTATTAAATGATATTTAATTTTTTTTTTCTTTGATCGATGATAACATTTTTATTTTATTTAAGATAGATCAAAATATACAAAGCTCCAAATAAAAAGTTCTTCCAGCACCATCACATCATGTATGTTAAAATAGAATAAAAACCTACGGATCAAAAAGCCCTATCACAACTGCTTGAAAACTATCCAACTAAACTACTACCCAAACACCAGCTATTTATAGTATCAAAACAAAAAATAGGGCTTAACCCCTTAAACTTATACACCAATATCTAGCTTAAACATAGTAAACTAGTTTATGCGAAAGTTCCAGAAGTGCTACCTAGATAAAATGGGCACATTTCTGTGAGTCGCTTCACCTTATTTCTCAAATGCAAAACCTTCTTCTCACACAACTCCTCTCTAGTGATGGATTTGAGTCCCGCTATTATCTCCTCAGTCTCCATTAATTTGACACATAGTTTCAAAGCTTGCCACCTCCATTCCGCACCCTCTCTCCACACAGATTTGGTTCTTCCTTCTGGCCACCTAATGAAAGGGAAATTTATCTTTGCTACTTCTGGGTCCACACCTTCCATGTGTTCACTCACAAATCCTTTTCCTGGTATATCCCTTTCTAGGATACTCTCCATGCTCACTAAGAAATCCCTATGCACCAATGCTTTCATCACTTTCCTTACAACCTCCACTGACTCTCCTAAGTCTAGTCCCCATGCCATGATCAGAGAATATATATTCATATTAATCTAATATCTATGCTTCAAATCTTCAAAGCCATTTCCTAGAATGATTTACATAGATTGTGCCACCTTCACATCCTTATACAGGAACTAGCCACATAGTCTCTTCACAATCACTTTTCCATCAAAAGCATCTATTATGCCTTGCATAACCACCCCATTTTATTTTGGAACAAAATGGGTCCCCCTTGGAGTTTTGTTTTTTTGGTTTTTGTTCGGGTCTTAGGAGTTATCTTGTTTTGCTCGTAAGTCTTTTATTTCTTTTTCTCCATCGGAAGTGGATCCAGAAACGAAACTAGATTCAGAACTTCTTTAGAGTTCCTAGTCCAAGTTTGGTTTCGACTTTGGGTCCTCTCTCTTTCCTTATTTTGTTCTTTGTTTGTTGTTGTGTTTTTGCACTCTTGGGTCCATTTGTCCTTTGAGTTGTTTGTCATTTTCCTTTTGTTTTGTTTTTCCTGAGCAGAAGTGGAACCAAAATTGGAATTGAACTTGGAACTTTCAAAATTCCAGATCCTATTCCCATTCTGACTTCGACTGCACTCATTTTCTTTGTCTCATTATTTCTTTGGCATTTGGGCTAGGTATGGTTTTCATTCCGAACCCGCTTCCCTTTGTGCTTGTGTGTCTTTGTTTTGTTCCTACTTCTTGGTCGGGAGTGGAACTAGAACCAAACTTTGAACTTTGTGAAAGTTCCCTTTCGATTTCGGCTCCATTTTCGCCTTTGTTGTTTCTTTTCCTTTGTCGTTACTTTTTTTGCAAAGCCAAAACTAGATAGGGGAATTTCTACAAGGTTCTTTAAATGTTTTCTTCAACCCAGGCCCATGTCCACCCTGCTTTGGGTGTTCACGGGACTTAACTTCCTGTTCGTGTTGTTTTCTCCACCTCTGACCTTCTGTATTTAAGGCATTAATTGCAGCCTCTTCGCACATGTGAATTGATTTTAAATTGTTAATCATGTTTACCTAGCTCATTATCCTTTTTATTCAATTTTTTTTAGTGAACTATAGCTAGAGAAGCTTCGAGAGGATTTATTTGATTGCGGAGGCAAGTTGTAGAGTGAATCTTGGTTTAATTTCAGTCTTTCCCAAAGAGAATTTTTAGGTAGGGCTCTTCTCCTTTTTCTTCCCGCTTTGTGTTTTTGTGCTATTGTTTTGTTTTTTTTATTTTGGCACATTCATGGAGTCCTCTCCTGTGAATTTTTTCCTTCCTTTTGTTTTTATTTGTTTCTTGCTTTCGTTTAGTCTTTTCCTGTTTGTTCGTTTATGTTTCTGTGCCCTAATTTCTAATTAGGGCTTCCGTTGCAAGGGTTTTCTATGCTCCTTATGTTTGAAATATGTTCGTAACATTGCTTTTTCCTTATCTTATGTCCTTTGGATATGTTCTATAATGGATTTATGTTGCCCTAGGTGGATTAAATTGACATATCAAGTAAACTATGATTTTCTTGATAAACTTCACAATGCGCCTTGTCTTAGGTTTAAATTGGTCCTTGTATGATTGAAGGATAGGGGTTAGGCCCCCTTTTATTTGGTTTTCTCTCATAGGCTCATGTGACCCAAGTTTTAAAATTCATATGATTGTCTTTGGAAAATGCCCTTTGTTTTGCATATGGTATTGGCAGGAGCGGATCCGAGAATGATTTTGTCTCAAGGTTGTTTTTCTTTAGGACTAGTTCCTAAAAGGGCTCCATTTCTGGTCATTATGGTGTTTTGTCTTTATATACTTATCCTCAAGTCTTCACACTTAAACTTAGGCAGAATTGGAGTCAGAATGGATATCAAACTTGGAACTAATAATGGGTTTCTAGTTCAGTTCCCATTCTAGTCCCGGTTCTAATCTAGTTCTGGTTCTAACCCCACCATATGTTGAAATGTGTTTCCTAATCTTGATCCTTCTATGGTTCCGCTTCTGATGAAAGCAATATTTTACTAAGTATGAATGTTATCTTAGGAAGGTAGGGAATGGTATTATATGATTACCTAACTTTGATGTTTTTGATAATCTAATACAAGAGTTTACTGTAGGAATCAAGAAATGTCTGGGGCATTAGATGAGGCTTCTCAAAGGAGCCAACTGAGTGAAACTTCAAGGTAGGGAGTTAGGCCTAAGAAGATTAAAGTAGATCAACTCCCTTAAACCTTAAGGTATAAGCATGGGGATGCCACTCTTATTGCTAGTAAATTTGACTCGGAGTGGGAAGACATCACAGATACCAACCTAGGCCCTTTCAACTTTGAGGAACTGGTTGATGAAACCATAAATGAGGATGTTACACCAAGGGCCAAGAGGATTGCTCAATCAGGATTTGCACATGTTTCCCTTTCCCCTTTATCCATTCAATGTCCAGAATTGATTTTGGCAACTACTGGGGCTTACAATCCTGCTACTAGGCAGTGTATGGATTCCTAAGGAAATGTGATTATTGATTTAACATGCAAAATTATTAGATTAATGTTTGATGCACCTACTCCACATAGTCCTAAACAATTGAATGAGGTTGAAGCATTGAAGTTTTACAGTGACAATAAGGAAAACAATAGATCCCACATGAACAAGCAGTGGATGAGGGTGGAGAAGAAGTCTTTAACAAAACTTCCTGACTAGCCTAAAAGGGAATATTTTAACAAAGAGATTGCAGACATCATTATGCTACTTTCTAAGGTCTTTGGGAAAAGAGAGTCTTCATAATTCAAGGAGTGGATGTTCCCGTTCATCCAAACTATTTTGGATGGCAAACAATAGTTTGACTGGCCGGTGATATTGTCAGAAAGAATTCACAATCAAATGTTGAGAGTGAGGGAAACCAAGAGTTTCTTTATGACCTCTTATCTAGTCTATGCAATTTCTTGGATGGGGATCTCCCCAAGACTTAATATAGTTGGTATACTGGGAGAGGCCCAGGGACAAAAGAAAGTATGGGAATACTATAATCAATTCACCTTGTAGGAATTAGAGTGACATTATACGAGAGTTAATTATGCCTTTCTTTATGTCATCATTAACAGGCTTACCGGTGATGCTGGATATAGACTTAGTAGGGAGGAAATGGCCTTTATCAAGGAGTGAGGACATTGGTTTATCCAATACCCCACATTCACTTACTTCAAATTATTAGGATTTGATGGTCATCCCAATTTTATTCCTAGATGTTGTGGTGATAGGGCCATTTTGATGGAATTTATATATCAGGCTTTGGCTATTAACTACAAGTTTTGCACCAAACAAAAGACTAGTTTCCATAAGTTCCCAATGAAGTTGGGAGAGTTTAGTTGTCCACGCATTGTGGAAACAAAGGTTGTTTGTGATGAATTGGTTCACCTAAGGTTGGGTTTATACATTGCTAGGAAGCACTATGATCTCAGGCACAAGATGCAGGCTTTGCTTCCCAGTCTCTTTGACAGGCATTTCAATCTATTGGAAGATTTCTGGATGGACTTACATGATGAATATGATTTAAGGAAAATAAATTATGAGATATTTCCTATCCCACTCATGGTTGAGTATGGGATTAAGGAAGATATCCTGGAGAATTTTTTAGATGATGGGGTGAAACAAGTTTCCAAATTAGTCTTGGATAGAAGTGTGCACTAGGTTAGCTTGAGAGTTAACCAGCTTGAGGCTCAATCATCCAAAAAGAGGAAAGATGTAGGTACCAACCAAGGTTATAAGAGGATAGAGAGAAGGATAGAACCTAAGGAACCCTTAGAGTTTATGCCTTCCAATGCAGAAGAGGGGGTGGTTGCTCAAGATCTCCCAAAGGTACAAGGTGAGACAATTTTAGAAGTTGGTGCTTCTACATCAATTGTAGGAGAAGCATCTACTCAACCCTCTATTACACAACAACTAGGTCAGGAATCCCCAAAGGAAACTCTCCATAAGGAAGCTAAGATAATAAAGGAAATGGAGTATGATATTGAAATACATGATATTGCCACTGATTCTGAGAAGACTCCATTTGATAAAGGGGTTCATTTAGTAACATCTTTTGATGTAACAAATGATGCTGGAATAGAGCTTGTATTGACTAAGGAAGACCAATGGAAGCTCTTTGAGGATGCTAAAAGGGAAGCTGATGCCAAGGCACAAGATGAGGCATTGGCTAAACAATATGAGGATGTATCCAAAGCACAATTGGATACTAAACAAAAGTGATTGGAAGCTCAAGCTAAAATTGATGAACTAGCTCAACATCAAAAACAAGAGTAGGAGCTCAAGATGAAGGCATAAAGAGACAAATTGACTTTGCAATAGAGAATCCATGACCTTGAAGAAGAGAAATCTACTCAAAGGAGGGAAAAGGAAGCTCTTGAGGCCAAACTCAAGGGACAAGAAGAGGGAAGAACAAGAACATTTGGAAAGGGAGAAAGAGGCTGCTGAGATTGCTTTGCATGAGAAGAAGACTAAAGAGGCATGGGATTATGTTGAGGAGTTGAAGAAGCAGAGAGATAAGATGCTTGAGGAGAGGAGTTTGGAAGAGGAGCGTCTAAAGCAAGAGGTAGAAGCTAAGAAACTACAGGAGCAGAAGGATAAATAAGAGGCTGAAAAGCTTGCATAGGAGAAGGGACAGAGTGAGCAACAAAATGTGCACGAGGTTGACTCTTAGCTTGGAAATACAATATTATAGCCTCTATCTTCCACTATTGCTACTTCTTCTTCAACCCAAGTAGCTACTAATCCTATTGCTCCTACTTGGTTGAAGCTTGACTTAGAAAGGAAGAAAATAGTTCAACCACAACCTCTCAATTGCGAGGAGGTGATGAAAGAAATTGAGAAGGAGAGACCTAAAAATAAGGAAAGGGTTCTTCACTCCACCAAGCTTACTAATACAAGGGAGATTATTTGTGAATGTGCAATACCAATGGTGGATAAGAACTAAGAGGATATGCAGATGATTGATTATCAATTGGGTATAGTGAATTTGGGAAGGCCTACAAGGAATCAACAAATCAACTTAATTGATATTGTGGCTTCCTCTACCAAGTATCGGATGATCAAGGATAAGCAAAAGAAGGATGAGCTTAAGGCTCAGTTAGATCAATTGGATAGGTTTCTAAAAAATGTTTCAACTCCAATATCTCAACAAGTTGTTGCTTCTGAATCCCCGATCCTATTGACAAAGAAGGAGGCTGATGATTTGGTTCAGATGAAGAGTAAGGTGGGAATGATAGAGAGATGGTTGGATAAGCTCAATCAAGAGGTTGATGATGTTCTTGTTGATGGTTTTAAGATTCATAAGAAAACTCTTGAGTTGGCAGAGGATCTAGATCAACATACCAAAGATATGGATAAGCAGGATGCAAAATTTATTAAAAGGCTTGAGGACATTAGCAAGGTACCTAAGTCAACTTTGCTTGAACATTCAATTCTTGAGGATGATAATGCAGATTCTATTGAGAAAATTGTGAGTATAATAAATTATAAATCTAAGTCTATTCATGTGCATCAAGATGAAGTTCAAGAGATGAGTAAGGATTTGAATCAACAAATTGAAGAATTGGAGGCAATTGTTGCTATTTTAGTCAATCTGGATATCTTGGTTAAAGAAGGCATTTCTTTGGATAAGATGAGGGAGAGATGGAGGGGTAGATTTGAAGAAATAATGTGAAAAGGAGATGATTAGGAGAATTTGTTATTAGATCAAGTTATGGATATCAAAGAAGAGGCAAAGGCTGCCAAGAGAGAAGTGATCAAGTTAAAGGAGGTACAAAATTTGGTTTTAGCTGAATTAGGGAGGATTAAATTTGACAGTGATTGGTTGGATGGACCTGATTTAGGTACTCTTAAACAAGTGTTTGGCAATTATGATTAATATTTCCTTGAGCATGTGAAGCAGGGGTGAACTAATGGTTGAACACTTCCTTCGCTTGATCAAACATATCCTTCTCTCCTTTTATCCAATACTTTAATGTGGGCTCAACTCCAGTTACCTTTCTTAGTTTCACATTTTTCTTTGGAAGTCAACATTTGTGCAACATTTTGTTCCAGCCTCCTAGCTCAGGAGTTCAATAGCTCAGTTCCAACAATTCCTGTTCCTTAATTTGTGGATATGGATTCCAAATTAGGAGGAATTCGTGCATGCTTTGCCTATATGTATTATTTGGTTCCATTTTGTAAAGGTTGGCTAATTGAAGCAAATTTAGCCACCTGATGATAGCAGGAATGAATAGTCTGAGGTTTTCATAATTGTTAAGGAGATACTCTAAAATTTCAAGTAAATTTAGATACAGTTTTATAGCTTTGTGCAAGTTTTATGTTATCAAGTTGGATTTATTTGATGATTTTAATGATATCTAATCAATCCATATGCCAGTGATTTTGCTGTGCCTAAGTGTTTCTTATTTGATGAAAGTCAATAGAAGGAACTTGATTTAAGATTATCTCATTAAGTTATCTGTGAATGAATTTCTATGATATCTATTTGATCTGTGTTTTAATAATGAGTGAATGGTTGTTTCAAAGTTTATGAAGAAATTTTGGTGAATAGTTATGATGATTGAATTAGCACTGTGGATGTAGGAAACAATATAGATTATTCTATGGATTGTTTCATGTCATGGTTGCGGTTGGATGAAGAAACACTAATTATTGGTATACATGTCTAGGTGTTAAGTAGTTTTATTCATATTCTTCTTGTTTTAAAGCTTTGATCTATCTTTTTATTTTTATTTAAAACCCCCAAAACATAGAATAGTTGACTTCATGTAGTTTTTTTCCTTGTTACCGGCAAAGGCCCCTTGCAAATTAGAGTTACATTGACCTCTGAGTGATATCACCACAATTGAGAACCAATTACTAGGACCTTGGGAGTTAGATGGCTACATGTTATCTTTCTTTTTTAGAAGAAATAAAATAGTAATATTCTATTTAATGTTGTTGTGATGTATTGACCATCAACAGGATCTAATTTCCTCCTTGCTTTCATAGTGAAGTTGGCCTCCATTTCTTCTCTGGTACATTAGCCGCCAAAATACTTCACACCACCATCCCACAAACCAAGAAGAATCAATGGAAATGCAAGAAAAAACTTGATTACATAGCAAATTGTGGGCTATTAGCATTAATGCCAAACATACGTCCAATGTCAGAAAAAAGAGCTAATTCTTCGATAATTTCGAAAAACATTCTTTCAATAATTTGTAAGTATATTTAATATGTTAAATGATATATTTTTTTTAGTTCCATGGAAAAAGTAAATGATTGCATATTATTTAGTTTAAAAGTAATAGTCTTCAATAAATTTATCTGGATCATCAGTAATAGTCTTCAAAATTGGCTGCGAGTTCAAGTTCATTTTTGCCTTCATAATACTTTATATCCATGAAAACCAAGCTCTCTAAATGGTATATCAAACTCTAGTTCAAAATATTTTAGATGAGGCTGCTCCTATAGCTTTCTTACTCGCTTGAAAAATCCTTGAAACTCCAACTTCTTAACATTGAAAAGATAAATGGAATGTCCTCAACACCCAGTAGAGCTATCCAAAAAGCTAACTAAAAGCTAACCTAGTTTTTTATTTTAATAATTTAATTATAAAGTTTAAAGTTTGAATGTTAATTTCTTTGTGTTATTGGCTTATTGCAAGTTGCAACATTGTTTAATATTTATATCTATAAATTGTCTCTATCACATTAATAGTGTGTCAAAATGGAAGGGAACTTGTTGGAAGTAGTATGCTCTAAATTTCCAATACTTAGTGAATCTAGATTCATAGTTAGTAATGTCCAAACAAAAATTTTCCCAATAGCCATAGGGAAATGTGCATGGGGGAAGGATTAGGTAATCAACTGATAGTATGGCAGCCTCCTGTGTAGCCCGTTGATTATTACCCATTAACTTTTACCATTTCCCTATGGTTGATGAGACAAGTTTTGTTTGGACATTACTAACTATGGATCTAGATTCACTAAGTATTGGAAATTTAGAGCATACTACTTCTAACAAGTTCCTTTCTATTGTGAATGCACGATAGAGACAATTTATAGTTATAGATATACTTAGTATTGGCAATTTGGAGCTTAACACTTCCACATTTCTTTAATCAATTTGGAGCATAAGACTAAGACTACTCAAATGACATTGTAGCTAGGTAAAAATTTATTAAGGGCATAATAGTAGTATACTTGTGTATGTGATCAAATTTTCTTCTATTTAATGATATTATTGTGTATTTAAGGTCTATTTAATAAAGGGTGCATGAAACAAGTTTCAAATCCTTAAAGTCTTTAAATTCCTGGTTTCATTTTTTTCCCAGGTTTCATGAAGTCCTCAAGATCCCAGGAGTTGGATCACCCTGTTGAGTTTGGTGGGTGGGATTACCGTTACTA